>JAJOOI010072161.1:0-13949 GCA_029582585.1 Solanum bukasovii | reverse complement strand
CACAAGAATCATCTTCTTTTAAATGTCATATAAAAACTTTTCGATTTGGTATGATTTCCCTTATTCTCCAAAACGTATTTTACTTTGTAAACTAACCTATGTTCTTGCCTTTTTGATGGAGAAGAACAGATGAAGGGGAAGGAGGCGCAAGAAGAAGAAGAAAAGAGGTGGGGGAATGGGGTTTGAGATCTGGAAGAAAGAAAAAAAGAAAGTAAAATTGAGATTTTTAAAAATAAAATAAAATTTCCACGTGTCACATACCAATTCGTTTATTTTTCCACATAAGAGGCGTCTGGATGTACGCACTTAAAATGCGGTTTTGAAAATATAAAAAGTGTCAAAATGACACAGCGAAACCCTACATGAGGTGTCTAAAATGAACGTCGCCCACTTGAGGTGCCTAAGTGAAACTTTGTGCCAAATTTAGGGGGCCACCGATGGGTTAGCCCTTAAAAAAAACAATGTAGCCCTCTACACCATGTAAATATATCATACAATCAATAATTTTGACTGCCTTCAATATTTTTAATCCATAATATAAGATTATATGTGAAAATAACACAGAAAAGTTCAAAACACTTGATTTTGAACGCTTTATTTTAGAATTGTAACATATTCAATTATATGAATCTAGCTAAATATTAAACTTATAAAATTTAAATTTGAAATCTACTCAGACTCCTCCTTCTCCCTCTTACATCGATTCTCCATTAGATGATGAGCCCATATACGAATATATGTATTTTAGCTGGGCCTAAATGTATGAATGAGAAAACGTAACATAAAGCAAAACAATAATTTATATCCAATTTTCCATCCATGTGAAGGTTAATACTCATTTGCTCTTCTTGTAAGTTGTGAATATCATATATTCTTGCCTTGTACTAAAAATATATGAATTGAAATTTAGATTATGATGCAGAGTTACTGTTATGAATTATTTTTAGTATGATCTCACCATATAATATTGATATATTGGAGATTCAACCATTATATTTTAGCCATCAACAATCCTATATATCTTTAAAATTGTTAGATTTGATATGTCCATAATCCATAGGTGATTTAGAGTCAAAATTAATAGATGAAATCAAGTTTAAAAGTTTCGAGGCAACACATGTATCTAACACGTATCTCACACATATGTATACACAGGGAATACATTTGATACATATACTAGTGATATATAATTGAGATATACATCTCAACGTCTCGCATATATTACATTATCTATACTTTAAAGTTTTAATTCAGATCGCCTCAAATCTCCACCAAATCATTCCAAAATTGAGATTCAAATTATTGAAAATATTTCAAACATTATCGAATAGCACCCCATCAAAACTAATCAAAAATATATTTCATTTCCTCGACTACTATCTAAATTTCTAGTTGATCAGTTGAGCTATTTATTAGTAGGATTAAATACTTCAATTGAATGTGTAACCTTTCTAAAAATAAACTACTATTTCTAACTATACCCTTAACATTAAAGAAGTATGCACTATATTTAAGAAAAAAACAATTTATTTTTATTAAATAGAAATAACTAAATTATACTTTATATTTTTAATTTTGTTAATGAATGCGAAGAGAATTAAAATAAGAGGAAAGAACGGACACACGTTAACTACACTTTTTTTAAAAAAAAATAATCATAAATACGCCCTGCTTCAACTTAATAATATAAGTTTTATTCGTCGGCACAAATTCAAATTAATTTTTGAATTTATACATTTCAAATATTGTAATAGTAGTTTTTTTTTAAAAACAACATGAATTTTAATGCTCTCTTTATTTTTATTTGTGACGTTTTACTTTTTGAAAGTCAAATTATATAAATTTTGACAAACATTTTGAGATGTATTTTTTTCCAGTCATATCAACATGAGAAGAGTGCAACTTATAATATTTTTTTCAAATAATTTTTTAATATCAAAGTTTCAATAATTTAATTCAAAATAACTTTATTAATCTCTTTAATTAAACGAAACATGACAAACAAAAAATTTTGAAAAGAGGGGTACATTTTTCTAGCTAGACATAGTTGGCTTCAACATTAAATGAAAGAATTGAAGACTCCGATAAGAGTATCCAGAAGTCTCCAATTGGGAAATGGAAAAAATAATTTAACTTCTAATTAATACACTTTCTAGAACATTTTATCATTATATATTTGAAATTTTTATAATTTATGATTCGAATTTCAAAAAAATAATTTGAAAACTTTCTAGAACATACTTGTCATGTTTTAATTATTGTTGTTACAACACTTGTCATGTTTTATTATTACTGTTCATTTACTATACTCACGCTTAACGTGCAACTTTACACTACCTTTTTCTTTAATAACGTAAGCCAGCTCATGACTTGTTAGATATTTTTTGGAAGCATAATAATCGTGAGGGATAAAAAGATCGTTTTCGACAGTAAAAAAATAATTCCATATTTTTATTATATGAAAAGTAAATAGATTATTTTTGAAATATTCTCGATCAGATTTCAACTCACGTTGATTGAAGCATACATTATAAGCCGTTAATTTTCCTAATTGGAAAATACAAAAAGCGACTGCTAACTACTCTGCCTATTCATTTGTGTATTGTTTGATTTTTAGACACGACACGCAAATTAGTTGCTTACCATTTAGTGTTTTCTTTCGTTTATTTTATGTGACGTATCTTTTTAAGTTCGTTTTAAAAAATAAATATTATTTTATTATAATTAGAAATAATTTAATTTTTAAATTCTGGTTCTTTTACCTTTAATGAAACAACTTAAACCCCATAAATATCTAATAATTTTTTAGATTAAAAAATTATTCTTAAACACAATATTAAGTTAAACGATGCAATACAAAATGAGACAGAAGGAGTACAATTTTTGGTGTTTTCTCTTTCTTAAATTCATTATTATAGCTAACCATTAAGAAATGTGGCACGCCATATGTGATTTTCCTCTCTCTTAATCAGATATTTTAGATTCAAATCATGAAAAATCGCTAAAAGAGGAAATAGATCAAGGAATGAGTTTTCGGAAAAAAAATTATTGATGCATATAATAGAAAATTGCTAGCATAATCTATGAGTCTATTTATTTGTTGATTTTGTAACTAATACATCTTTATTAGTAGAAAACATGTTTCCTTACTAATGCGTAATTTTTACGCTACACAGTCTTACTGTTACCTTACGTTTATAAAAAAAAAGCGGCTTGTTGACCAAGCAACTATCTTTGTCTCTTTCTAAAAATTCCAAAAATGCCCTTGAATTTCCACCTATATATAAATGTCCATTTTCTCTCAACACTTCAAGCAAATTAAACTTTCGCATTTTCATCTTCACCAAATAATACTATTAAATGTATTTTCCAACAATGGCTCTAAGTTGGGTTGTTACCATTGCAAACACAATTACTCTTGGAAACTCGAAATCAACACTATCATCAATCGAATTCAACAAAAATCAAACGAATCAGAGTATCATTTCCATTTCGAATGAAAAAAATTCTGAGTTTTTTCAAATGCCTCTTCATTATCCAAGATACACAAAACATGATTACGAGAAGATGGAGGAATGGAAGATTGATGCGCTTCTCAGAGAATATGGACTTAATTTTCAGGGGACTGTTGATGAGAAGAGGAAATTTGCTATAGGTGCATTTTTGTGGCCAGATCAACTTTGATTTTTGTCCTAATTTGGTTATATATGTTCTGGTTTTGAGATTGAGACGGAGTTGTTGTTGTTGTTGTTGTTAAAGATGTCTTTATGACTAGTTCGAGTTTAAATTTGTCCTCCTTGTTCGAATATATATGATAGTCTGATTCTAACGTGTTTGAGATTGAGACAGAGTAATTGTTGTAATAGATATTTTCATTTGTGGCTAAACAAGTTTAAATTTGTCCTAATAGGTCATGCATGCTCTGTTTTTTTCTTATATATTATAGCGAAATTTAACTTGCTTCAAATTGAAACGGAGTAGTTATTGTTATTACAAATATTGTAATATTCATCCCATAATTTTCTATCTTCTCTTCAAAATACTTGTTAAAAATGAAGAAAATGTTCATGTTCAAGGTGTTTTAATTTACACCTTGAACAAAACTCGTATTATGGTGCTAGATCGAAAGTTTCATTGTTCTAAAAATAAGTACTCCCTCTGTTCCAATTTATGTAAAATTTGATCAAATTGATCGAAAATTTCGATATTTGTTAGGTGGGCCAACGGATTGATTAAGTTGGGCCGAATTTTCATATCACAAAACATACTATTGTGTTCATGGAATTAGATTGGGCCAACAAATGAAGCAATTACATATTGTTGGGTCACTTGAAGTTAATAGAAAAAATGGCACAACATAACATCCCATTTTACTAATTGGCAACATATAGCCATCTTTTATTTTCTTGACAAAAAAAGGTTTTTAAAAATTAAATTTTGCATAATGCTAAACCCAATTGTCGAAAAAAATTCATGATAATATTTTTGGCGTATCTTAGAATAATAAATACAAAAGAGGTGACTTGATTTTTGTGGGATATGATAGTTTTCCGACAAATTCTAGCAAATACTTAGATGATGTTTTCAGCTAAGAATGATATTTTAAGGATATAATTTAAATTAATTAGAGTATAGTTTAAGGATGATTTTAGCTAAAAAAAATTAGCAAATATACTTATGGAAAGGATTTTAGAATGACAAAAGAGACAAAATAAAAAAAGAATAGCCTGAATTTTTGCCAAAAAAAATTGAAAAAACTTCAATTCTACGAATCATGAAATTCCACAATTAATAGGACAAAAAAAACACTAGAACATATGAAAGAGGATCAATGGAATGAAAAAAAATAACTTGAAATTTTCGCCAAAAAAAACTTTAATTCCACAAATCACAAATCCACCATTAATATGGAAAGAAAATGCTATAACATATGAGGGAGTGACAACAATAAAAATAATATCATTAGCCACTTGTACATATTCATAATAAAGCTTGGGAAGGCCATTCACAAATAATACATTAATCCAATGTGACTTGTGAGTAATGTATCAAAATCTTAAATAATGTTGCAGTTACATTTGCCACAAGGAATGTTTCTTCTACTATATAAATACTTGAATCTTTATTACTAACATTAGAAGATATATATATATCATGAACACTAATTCTAAATTGTTGATCCACACATCATTATTGAATTTTCATTTGGTTCGGAGACAATAACTAGAACTCTCATATTTTCCTTCCCACCTGTTAATTATCAGATCAAATATAAAATTAAAGTTTAATTAACAATCTTCTTCAATAATGAAAAAATATATAATTGGATAAATCAAGTGCAACTGATATACAAATTCATTTGAACCTGCAATATTCTTCTTCATTTATTGGAATTTGAAGTTCCAAATCATGTTCTTCGAATGGCTTGAAGATTAAGTCGAGTTGCTCATTGTGTACTTTGTCAAGAGTTGAAGGGTTCCACTGAAAACGAAGAAAGGGAAGTGTTCTATCAATATTTTTATGTAAATGCATCAACTACTTATAATTATATGTTTCAGTATTGAAAAAATATTACTTTTAGTCGAATAAACTGAACAACTTTATAGTTATTCTAAATTCTTGATTGGTTAATAAAACTTCCAACACTTGAAGGAACAAAGGAGCATACCTTTGGAGACTTATCCTTGTCAATGATGGCAGCCCTTATTCCCTTTAAAAATAAATTAAAGAATTATATTTCAGATTTTAAATGAGAAATCACAAATCAAGTGTACCTCTTTGTGAATATGTTTGCTTAAAAATAATTACCTCATACAAATCATCAGATATTATGGTTCGTAATGTGTTCATTGTAATCCTAAATTCTTTTCTCAAACATTCAGATAGGGTTTGGGTCCTTCCTTCTCGTATCTGAAAAAATATAGAGATTCTTTCTCTTTCACAATTCAATAGATATGCATAGATTGTTTATATGTATTAGGACTAGTTACCGATCTCAATGTTATTTTCAGTCCAATTGGAGATGCTTTCTTTATACTTTTAAGCACTGGCATAATCCAATCATTTCCTTTTTTGCCTGTTTCAGCTTCCTGAAAATTAAAGTTATATAAACAATTGTACGTTTTATTTTTTATGAGATTCCACTTCATTGGAATATCATATAGTATAATCAATTCTTACAAATGAATCCAGGATCTCCTCCACAGTTTCCCTAGAGAAACAATCATCGATTATGGACAACCTACAATTGATTTATGAAAAATGCATGAGTGTGACTATTAATTAATATCCTCACAAGAACAATTTGAAATCATAATTTATATGATACATTACTTGCTCAATACACTTCTTTCATCTATTTGAACATTTGTAGAGAATTCGTCGATGACAGATCTAATAGTATCCTCTTCACCGTTGTTTATGCTCAGTAAACTCTTCTCTAACTGAAATAATTTCTGTGAAGGTACAAAATGAGTTGCTAATCCAGCAGCAACCACTTCTTTACCCTTCAAATTCGCTCCTGTTAAGCCCAAATATTCCCCTACATACATTTAACAACATCACATAAATATTCAAATTTTAAAAATACATGTTCTAACTTACTTACCAAGTCGACCTGGAAGGCGTGGGAGTATGTATGATAAGCCACAGTCAGGGTGATACCCTAGATTTGCTTCAGGAATGGAACAAAACTGCAATTGTTCAATGAATGAGAAAACATTAAGATTAATAATTTACTAAAGATGTCATTATTCAAATCATAAAATTGGTACTAACTGTTCTCTCAGTGACGACAGAGAATTTCATTGGAGCCATCAAGCCTACACCTCCACCCATTGACATTCCATGAGCAAGAACAATATGTGGTTTCTTATAAGTTTGAAGCTGGTAGCAAAACCAATACAGTCTATAACCAAATTCAAGGCAAGAATCCCCTTCAAAGAATATTGTTGATCAGTGAAAAGAGCTAACAACCTATATGGTGTGAACACTAGTTAGTTAAAAGAAGCCGATGTGGTATTAGTTAGTTACTAAGAATCAGTTGAACAATATATGTATATATAGATAGTTTGAATGGTGTGATCATTAAGCTGTCTAGATTCAATGTAACAGTTCACTTCTCCGAATAATATCTCTCTTTCTTCTTCTTCACTGTAAATCTGTGTAGCTTAAACTCCATCTATGGAGTTATCATGGTATTAGAGCTACGATCGTAGCTAGTTTAAAGGCATAAAATCGACTCCGTGATGCTCAGATTCACCAACAGTCAAAGGTGATTTCGAAAAAAAAGAGCATCCAAAGTCGTTGTAATGGCAATTGGTGGTTCAAGTGAAAGTGACAGAGTTGTTAATGGTGGAGCTGGTAATGGTACTACTGGCATAACCTCGTTTCCAGTGATTGATCACAATCACCCACTCTAGCTTCAGCATTCCTTGTCCAATCAAATCACCTACTCCCACTTGTCTTCTGGCTATCAACAAGTGTTACAAGCTTATTTAGCTGTGAGTGAACCTGCTTCTTTCAAGGAAGCTGATGCTTATCCTGCCTGGGTGAAAGCCATGTAATTGAAAATAGTTGCACTAGAGAGTAATAAGACTTGGAGCATTGTAGACTTACCACCTGGTAAGAAACCCATTGGTTGTAGGTGGGTGTATAAGATCAAGTTCTTAGCTTCAGGTGAAGTGGAAAGGTTCAAGGCTCGACTGGTAGCCAAAGGTTATAGTCAGAAGGAAGGGGTTGATTATGGAGAAACCTTCGGCCCTGTTGTTAAAATGATGACAGCCAGGGATGTTGTAGCTCTTGCAGCTTCTAAAGGGTGGTATATATATCAAATGGATGTACATAATGCTTTCTTGAATGGGAACTTACTAGAGGAGGTGTACATGGACATCCCTCTTGGGTTTGCTAGACATGGGGAGTGTAAGAAGGTTTGCTAACTACATAAGTCTTTGTATGGTCTAAAGCAAGCAAGCTGCACCAAGGCAGTGGAATGTGAAATTAACTGAGGCATTAATGCAGATGGGGTTCAAACAAAGTCACTATGATTACTCATTATTACAAAGCATGTTGATAGTGAAATTGTGGTTGTATTAGTGTATGTGGATGACTTATTGATCACTGGAAGTAATCATCAACTTCTGAGCAGCACTAGACAGGACATTCAAATGAAGTTTAAAAGGAAGGATCTAGGGGAATTAAAATTCTTTTTGGGAATTGAGTTTTCTAGATCTAGCAAAGGTATCTTGATGACACAAAGAAAGTATGCACTTGAATTAATCTCTGACTCTGGACTATGGGGAGCTTAGCATGCCTGCACACCACTAGAAGTCAACAAAAAGCTCACTTCTCTTCAATATGATGAACATATTCCTAATGAATGCACTAAAGATGACAGTTTGCTTACAAATCCTACAGAGTATCAGAGACTTGTAGGAAGACTTCTTTACCTCACCATGACAAGACCAAACTTGGCTTTCTCTACACAAGTTCTAAGTCAGTTCATGCACTGTCCTAATCAATCTCACATGGAGGTAGCACTAAGAGTGGTTAGGTACATCAACGAAGCTCCTGGCTTGGGACTGTTGATGCCAACAGGTCACACTACACAACTCACTGCTTTTTGTGATTCTGACTGGGGAGCATGTTTGGAGACTAGGAGGTCAGGATATTTGGTAAAGCTAGGAGAAGGGTTAATCTCATGGAAATCTAAGATGCAAGAGACAATATCAAGAAGCTCAGCAGAGGCAGAGTTCAGAAGCATGGCTGCCTGTGCAGCTAAAATTACTTGGTTGATAGGCCTATACAAAGAATTGGGGATCAGTGTGAGTCTTCATGTGAACATGATATGTGACAGTAAAGCAGCCATCCAGATTGCTGCAAATCCAATCTTCCATGAAAGAACAAAGCATATTGATATTGATTGTCACTTTGTCAGAGAAAGAAATTGCCAAGGAATGCTGAAGACAGAACATATAAACACCAAGGAACAATTGGCTGACCTACTCACTAAAAGTTTGGGAAAAGTACAACATGATCTTCTACTAAATAAACTGGGAATGAAAAATGCCTTCCAACCATAAGCTTGAGGAGGGGTGTTGATCAGTGAAAGAATCTAACAAGCTATATGGTGTGAATGACTAGTTAGTTAGTTAAAAGATGCTGATGTGGCATTAGTTAGTTACTAAGAATCAGTTGACTAATATATGTATATATAGATAGTTAGAATGGTGTGATCATTAAGTTTTCTAGATTCAATGTAACAATGCACTTCTCTGAATAATATCTCTCTTTCTTCTTCTCTGTAAATCTGTGTAGCTTAAACTCCATCTATGGAGTTATCAAATATTATATATTTACTAATGAGTTTAAGTGAACATATATATAGTCTAAAATAGAAACAAATATATAGTTACTTGTGTTTCGTCCATCATATAATCGTTTCAATTCTCCACCAGCTGAGAATGTACGGCCAGCTCCCTATGTGCAAATGTATAAGAATTTCAACTTTCAAGAAATGGAATTAACTAAGAAAATACTCGTAATCAAAATAGATAATTACCTTAACGATTACAAATTCAACATTCTCATCTTTCTCATATTTCTCAAATTTCTGCCCGAGCATTAATACCTGTTGAAGAAAATTTTATAATTAAGTGAACATTTTAACTATATATGTTTATAGATGTTACATGCATAAATACCATTTTTTCTGATATAGAATTTAAATGGTCAGGCCGATTCAAGGTGAGCACTCTGCCGTGGCCAATCTCCTTAGCAATAACATCCTGACGAACACAAAAATAGTTTTTTACTTATACTTGATGAATAAAAAAGAATCAGACTCGTATTTTAGATTTAATATTACCTCTCTATTTTGTTTCATTACTTCTGGAGGCATCAAAGACGTTACGATAGAACTTGGTAGAGATGTTATTCCCATAACAACTAGCTAGTCGACTCAAAGAAGAGTGGAATATTTAAAATGATGACTTCTCCTTCTTCAACTCTCTGATCTTAATTTATAATTTTGTTTATGATATTTAATACGGTATTTAGTATATGTTTAAATATAATTAAAGATTTATCATCAATTTAATAAGATTAATACATCTATAATTGGAAGTTGGAATATATATGAGTACTTTTATGCGATATAAATCTAGATTAATCGGTCAGTGCGTTGTAGATATGAAATTGTTAAACCAACACAAATAGAAAAAAATCGGGCATAACTAAAAGTCGGGCACAACTGATAACTAAAAGTCGGGCATAACTAAAAATCGGGCACAATTGATGCACAATTCTTTTAGTGATCACATTTATTTTCAATGATGATGTTGATGTCAAATTTCTTGACATAAATGTAACTCCATTCTTTTACTTGTTACGTTTCGCTTTATAAGAGTTAATTTGACTAATCTCTACAGTTAAATTGAATTATTAATTTAATATGTTGAAGTTAAAATTTAAATGTTCTATGTTATGCAATCAGAGTAACATGTTTATCTTGGTTTTTGTTTTATTTTATATATATATTTATATTTTTTTATCTTGGGTTAGTATATATGTTAAAAGTGATTTTTCTTTTCATGATATATTCACTTGATGTTGCTGGTGACCATTTAAATTTGCAAGGGTAATTTTATTCGTTAAAGAATTTATTAACACGTTGTGAAATCAATATTTTGGTTTAGGTTTTAAATGAGATCTAAAAGTTTGGCATGAATGACAAACTATTGGAGGTGATGGACTATTAATTAGAGTAATTAAGTTGAAAAACAAACTTAATTAGGTCTAGATATAGTTAAATGCCTAAATCTATATTTGTATTTAAAAACTACATTATTAGATATACATTCATACCATATCTAAGAATTTCATTTATAGTTTCAAAAATTTATATGCTATCTCACTATTTAATGATGGCATAATACATAAAATGTATCATTTAACTTGACCTCATTTTACATTTATGCCCTCTAACTTTGGGTGTGCACAAGCATGTACTTTAACATATAAAAAGTTGAACAAGTAGACACATGATTTCTACGTGGCATAATACATATAGGACACCACGTAGGATGAAACTTTTCATGTAGAATGTGTGTGTCTATTTGTTCATCTTCTTACAAACCTAAGTGTCTACTTGTGCACACCCAAAGTCGAAGGGCGTAAATGAGAGCTGGTGTAACACCTCGGGTTTCAAAAAGAGCTAAAGAAAGGTTCGTACAAGTCAACCATCAGTTTTTCATTTTAGGTCAGCTTCAATCGTGCATATTTTTTAGAACATAAAGAATTAGGGGGCCCATCACCTATCAAATTAGTGGTCTTTAAGTCTTCTTTCCAATGCCACCAAATTTGCTTATATTCGAGCTCGGAGTAGAAAGTTATGCCTATTTTAGTGAAGTCTCTCTTCTAAAAACATCTCAATCATTTTAAGAGGGGTAGTTTGGTCTTTTCCTTTTTCTTCTAAGCCTGATCACATTTTTCTTCACTCAATTAAGGGTCTAATCAAATGTTAGACCACTTTTTCACGTTCCTAAACACTTATGGAAGTAGAGCGAGGTTCCAAGAAGAGAAAATGCTAGGTTTCAAGCATTCTTCAAGATTTGTAGATTTCGCAAAGAACATTATTCTTTCAAGGTATGTAAGGCTTCTCACAGTGTTGAACTTGTTCGTTCTCATGCCATACATCTAAATTTATCCACTAAATTGTTGTATCTAAAGAGTTTTTGAGTAGTTCTTGTTTTTGAGTTCAATTCTATGGAGGTTTTGATCCTTTTGTGTTGTGGATCTTTGGTAAAAGTTATATTCCCAAAAAAGGACTGTATGGAATTCTTCATGTATTTGTGTAAGGTTTTAGAATCAAGAACAGTAGAGTAGAATTTTCCAAATTCTAAACTACTTGGGGTCCTAATTTGAGATTGAAAATTCGTCAGATTTTCTGGGTGGGGCAGCGCACCACCTAGGCGCCAGAACTTATGCCCAAAAGTTTGGGGGCTGAAGCTAGCCCCGCGTCAGCAGTGCGCCCCAAACTTGAGCCAAAAGTTTGGGGCCTGGCGCCCCGCGCCACTAGTCCGACAAGGGTCACCTGTCCTTTTTCTTCCGTGTTTCATTCCTGACGTGTTCCTTTGAGTTGTGACTGCGTTCCTTTCTATGCATTAGCTCCTAAAGGCTCCATTCACCTTTGAGAATTCCTACATGTTCTAATCACATGTCTTAATTTATATTAAAAACTAAGGTGAGTTTAAGAGGAAAGTTCAAAAAGTCTTTTTGAGTTATTTTGAGGATCTTTTGTAACCACAATGGTTTTGAACTAATTCTCTGAGTAAGTAAATATAAATGTTGAGGAGAGATTTGATTCGTGATTGAGAAAGGATATAAGGGAACTACGTATTCCCAAATATAATACTTTTACGTTGAAAGAGAGAAACTTGATTTCTAAATGAGTTTATGAGTTCAGAGATATTTCAAAAGCTCTTTTCAGTTCTCACAAAGGAAAGAAAAAGGTATTAAATTTCATCTTTCATTCTTCCATTTTGCTGCTACAATTTTGCTTCAATGTTCCATGCATTTTTGAATTTGCTTGAATAATATTAGGTGTGACTAAATGCTTATGAAATCTCTCAACTAATAAAGAAAAATCTTAGGACATTCTATGATTGGTTAAATTTGGTATGCACACATAATTGATCACTTATTAAAATTTGAAAGGGAAAAAAGATAAATATATTCCGAACTATTGTTAATGGTATGTAGATATCCTCCATCATACTTTTGAGATATCGGTGCCCCTGCCATCCAAAAACTAGAGCATATATGTCCTTCATTCTAACGGAAGACTAAATAGGGACACGTGACACAATCTTATCCATTGATCCAATTTTTAATAAATGTCGGGTCGGTGGATAAGATTAGGACACGTGTATGCCCATTAGTATAAATGTTATATATGCTTTAGTTTTTAAGGGCACCAATGTCCCAGAAATATGACAGATGATATCTGCATATCATTTACAATAGTTCGAGGGTATATTTGTCTTTTTTCTCAATTTGAAATATGAATTGTAAATCTAAAGTATTAGATCGAAAAAACAATGTAGCCCTCTTCTTTTCTTTTTTTTGGTTAAAAAAAACAATGTAGCCCTCTACACCATGTAAATATATCATACAATCAATAATTTTAACTGCCTTCAATATTTTTAATCCATAATATAAGATTATATGTGAAAATAACACAGAAAAATTCAAAACACTTTGATTTTGAACGCTTTATTTTAGAATTGTAACATGTTCAATTATATGAATCTAGCTAAACATTAAACTCATAAAATTTAAATTTGAAATCTACTTAGACTCCTCCTTCTACCTCTTACATCGGTTCTCCGTTAGATGATGAGCCCATATACGAATACATGTGGTTTAGCTGGGCCTAAATGTATGAATGAGAAAACGTAACATAAAGCAAAACAATAATTTATATCCAATTTTCCATCCATGTGAAGGTTAATATTCATTTGCTCTTCTTGTAAGTTGTGAATATCATATGTTCTTGCCTTGTACTAAAAATATATGAATTGAAATTTAGATTATGATCCAGAGATATTGTTACGAATTATTTTTAGGATAAACTACCTTATTAGACATATATCACTACTATATATACTAATATTATCTTTATTTTTAAACAATTACATAGATTACCACTTTTAATATTTTATACCATATATTAATATATTATTTAAAAATACAATTAGATACCCACATCCCTTAAAACTATTATTGATTAATTATCTGCTTAAATAACTCTTTCACTCCAAATCAACCACTATCTCTTAATTCTCCCCTCCAATGTTTATCACTCAATTATGTCTCCTCCTTTTTTATTCAAGAATTTCACCTTACAATTTCATTTCAACAATAGTTAATCTACTCTCTTCTTCTCAAGA
>JAJOOI010072159.1:0-77166 GCA_029582585.1 Solanum bukasovii | reverse complement strand
ACCGTTTCTTTTTCTAACATTAAACTTAGATTATTGCCTATTTTCTTATATCTTCTTCCTAGATTAGAAAATATTATCTTTATTTTTAATCCGTCATAGTTTTCATATGTTTTTTCATCTATTGCGTATTCTTCTTTATTCATTTATAAATTGTGTTGTAGTGTATATTCTAAGCTTTCTATTTGTATTTGTAGATATAAAATAGTTTTCCTCTGTACTGTTATAGATTTTTTACAAATTCCTGCAAATATATTACTATTAAGTCTATTTTGCCTATGTCTCAATTCTTATTAAAAGAAATGTATGAAATTAAACAAAAAGAAAAAGAGCAAACCACAAAATTAGTAAATGAGAAAGTCAAATTTAAAGAAAAATTGCAATTACAAGATGAATAAGAAGAAAAAGAAGAAAATAGCAGTGTGTCATAAGTATTATAAAACTTATAGCATGTAAAGTATGACAAGTGTAAAGTAGTCATGCTATATTAATAGGTAGTAGGTACAAGTGTATGGGCAAGAGTATGGGCAAGTGTTAAACTTTTAAGATTACATTAACAAAACTACTATTCGAATTTTCTCCAACAAAATTTTATAAATGTAATATATATAAGTGTGTATATATATATATATATATATATGGACCATCAAAAGACAATCAAGGCAGAAGATCATAAGCCTTTTCTATAAAAAAATGAAAGGGGGGATTCGATGTATGAAACTAAAGAGATACACAACACTACTGACATAGTTGTAGAAACCACAACTATTTAGACACAAGTGATGTTACCAAAATTCTCCTTAATGATCCAAAGGGTCATACAGTGTTTTCTAAAACGACCACGACAGATTTTAAGAAGTATAGAGAAGACACAAAGTATCATGATAAGAGATCATATTTTAAGAGAAGATAATAAAATTGGTTATAATATAGAAAACATAGCTCTCAAATGTGAAAGTGGTGAATTCACGAAAAATAGATAGTTAAGGGGAAAGGATTATCTACACACTAGACATTGGATCTATGATTGCACAATGGAGGTTATAAAGGAGATTATCGAAGCTTAAGAAATGAATCTCCTTTCTCAAATGTTAAATTAGGGTTTCTTAGTTTATTCTTACAAATTTATAAAATAAAATATTCTCTGTATGTAGATAATCTAGACCTTTGTGCTACTAATAAAATGGCCATGCAAAGGTTAGAAACAAAGATGAGGGAGCTGCAAATCAAAAATGAAGATTTATACTTACTATTCATAGCTCATCAACAAAGGAGCACGAGAAGGACCTTAATAACACTGATTAGCCATAGCATACCGAGCTGAAAGGTGATTTTTTACGAAAGGACAAACATTTTCAGGTGTGGAAGGTCTTTTGGAAAGATGAAGAAGAAGAGACAAAGAATACGAAACCCTAGTACAAAGGAAAATGTCTAAGGGAGATAGGTTTTTCCATTAATATTATATGGAGATGGGGTTTTTCCATTTTGGGCGGACCAGTCTCTTTTGCAGTAGGCCCAAATGAGTTTGCTTTTTGCCTAAGATTCTTTCTCACATCAATTAAAGGCCTGGAAATTTTGCTTAAAAAATGGACATGTGGTCATGAAACTTTATGAAAGGGCGATGGCGTGGATTTGATTCCCAACATTACCGTGTAATTTCTTTGGGAAATAACTTTTGTAATTTATTTTCTAAATTTGTTCAAATCCAACATAAGGCTTTTAACCACCTATTTACTGTCACGACCCAAACCGTCGTGATTGGTACCCACACTAACACTCCAGTGGGAGAACTGTTACTACCACCCAAACTAAACAACTCAACCAAAAACTAAGGCATTTAAAGTTACGTGAGGAGATTTAAATGCTAAAGAAAAATAAAGTTCCCATAAACTCAAAAAGACGAACAAAACAAATGAGGAAAAAATGCCTAGAACTTGAAAGTCAATGTACCAAAGCTCTAACAAGAACCATAAGTCTAAACAAGAAGGGGTAAAACCCCAAACTAACACAAGGAATCTAAAGCACTTGTCTAAGTTCAAAAATGTGGACATAAACAAAAAGAGAACTCATGGCACCTAATATACAATGAGTTTACGGTATTTTTGGTACATTTCACTTAAGAGTTGTGTGTGTCTAGGGCCATATTGTATTAGGAATTAATGTTTTTGTGTTATATTTTCAGGAAATAGGCTTTGACGTGGAAGTGTGAGATGACAGGTGAAAATCTACAGAAGGAGCCACCCACGGAGGTGACCTATGGACTGTAGGTCAAGTCACGGTCCGTAGATGGGAGGCGTAAATGGAGCATCGAGGAAGTCTGAACAAAGTGTGGAACTACGGAGGAAAGTAACAGAGCGTAGGTCGACCCACGAGTCGTCTTGCACATCTGTCGATGGATCAGAGAGTATGGAATTCCAGTACCTGATGAAAAGTTCTAAGTGTGGAGCCACGAAAGAGGACTCATGGTTTTTAGGTCAGCCTACGGTCCGTTCTGTATGTCCATCATATGTATCTGGGAGTTAAAGGTTCCAGGATCTGCAGAAAAAGTCTAAGTGTTGACCAACGGAGGGGACCTACGGACTATAGGTCAACCCACGGTCCGTAGGTCGAAGTCATCGATCAAAGCCACGTGTAGAAGTTTATTTCCTAATTTTATGTTTACTTTTGATTTTGTTTTCTACACATTTCTACTCTAGTGTATGCCAAGTACACGGAGTCGAGGCGAACCATTGACCCCATACGATCCAGAGTTGAGCAGAACATTGAGAAGGATGAATAATCAAAGGGTCCAAGCCAACCAAATCGGAGGGAATCTAGGTAATGGAGTTGAGTTGCAGCCTTTTGGGGTTGTTAATGAGCACGCTCAAGATCATGGTGTTATTCTACTTGGAGATGCCTTGAGGGTGCAGAACCTGCCAGAACCAAGGCTGCAAGATAACTACAGGGTCAAGTTCAATATTGATGAATCAGAAGGACCCATTGTTCTCCATCCACTACCTCCAGGGCATACATTTGTGGTAACAAGCAGTCTGATGGAGATGCTTACTGCTAGGGGGTTATTTTCTGGTATGGCTTTGGAAGATCCACATGGGCACATGGCCAAGTTGAAAAGTGTTTGCAAGAGTTGTGTGGGGGGACCGAAGGTGGATAGGTACATCATAGGGTTGAGAGTCTTCCCTTCATCACTGACCGGAGATGCTGCTATCTTATTTTCTAAGCTTCCATATAACTCAATTCATACATGGGACAAACTGCACAAGGTGTTCATGGCCAAGTACTTCCCGTTGTCTATGAAGCTGAACCACAAAGACAAGCTTAACAACTTTGTTGCACTACCTGGAGGGTCTGTGAGTAGTTCGTGGGATAGGTTCACTGCATTCATAATAACTGTTCCGAATCATCATATATATGATGAGTCACTGAATGGGTACTTTTATAGATGTCATGATGACAATGCTAAGGTTGTACTTGATACAATCTCTGGACGATCATATGGTGATTGCACTTTTGAGGAGATCGCTGAGAAATTAGAGAAGATTTCCCAAAAAACTAAAGCATGGAGCACTAGAAAGTCAGACACTGGAAGAAACAGTTTTGCATTTCAAGTTGTACCTAGTCAATCTGCCGATGACATTTGTAAGGAGATGGCCCAAATGAGGACAAAACTTGAGGTGGTGTTGAAGCATGTGAGCGGAGGTGCAGAAAAGGTGAATGCGGTAAATTACTTGACTAGAACTCCACCACCACCGGTTGAGGAATGTTACTATGAAGAGGATGCTTACTTCGTGAATGATCAGAGAGGGGGTTTCCAAGCCAACACCCAAGCTTCCAACTCGGATAATTGGCGCCAAGGGAAAGGAAACCAAGGTCAGAACTATGGTAGCTACAATCGAGTTGGAAACTATGTCCGGGATGGGAAATATAATCACAACAACAACTACAATTGGAACAACTGTAGCAACATAAATGAGAGAGTTTGGCCTAATGTTCCACCTGCAAATCAGGAATCTGGCAATACGGAAGCTGGGGGTAGTATGTCCCGTATTGAGGATATAATGCAGAAGATGATAAAAAAGTTTGACTCGACCAATGAGAATGTGAAGGAGATGCGAAATGAATTGTCTAGAATTGGCCAAAAAGTTGATACCCATGCAGTGTCGATCAAGCAACTCAAGCAACATATGAATCAGTTGTCTACTACCGCAACCCACGTCAGCCTGGCACACTTCCTAGCAACACCATCCAAAATCTGAAGAATGATGTGAATTGTATGGTAGTCACTACTCGAGGGTGTAAACAGACCATTGATCCACCTATGTCATCTGAGGTTGAAGTTGTGGTTGAAAAAGATGATGATGATATTGAGGTTACCGGAGAGTCTAAGAATCGTATAGAGAAGAATGAAGAAGGGAAATACGGCAGGTTTATTACTATGTTGAAACAACTTTCCATCAATGTTCTGTTCATAGAAGCTTTGGAGCAAATGCCTGGGTATGCAAAATTTATGAAAGATTTGGTGACTAAGAAGAGGGCCGTCAATTTTGAAGATGATGATAGTTTGCAATATTACAATGCTATTGCTAAAAGGTCACTTGTGCAGAAGAAAGAGGATCTGGGTGCTTTCACTATTCCTTGTACCATCGGGTTGTTGCATTTTTCGAAGGCGCTATGTGATTTGGGTGCTAGTATTAATCTGATGCCATTGTCTATTTACAAGAAGTTGGGTTTAGGGGCTCCAAAACCGACTTCGATACGGTTGCTCATGGCCGATAGAACTATGAAAAAGCCCTTTGGTGTGCTCCAAGATGTACTTGTGAAAGTGGAGTCATTTATTTTTTCCGGCGGATTTTGTGATACTTGATTGTGAGGTTGATTTTGAGGGTCTCATCATCCTAGGGAGACATTCCTTGCTACTGGGCGCGCCTTGGTTGATATGGAAAGAAGGCAGATAAAGTTCTAATTAAATGGTGAAGAGGTAACTTTTAATATCTGTAGGTCCATGAAGCAGGAAAGCAATCTCAAGTCAGTGTCAGTGGTGAGTCATATTGAGAAATGAGGCTCTGATATGTCTATTGAAGAGGTTGGATGTTGATGCACTGGCAACGGTATTGATGAACTTTGATGGTGATGGTATTGAACACTATGATGCGTTAGTTACCGTATTTGATAGGTTCAAATTCCTTTCAAAACCGAAGAAATTGGAACTACCATCGCATTTGTGGTATGTATTCTTGGGAAAAGATTGTACTTTATCGATCATTATTGCAGCAGATTTGAGTGAGGTACAGGTTGAGGCATTTATTTCTGTGTTGAAAAGGTTCAAAAGGGCTATTGGATGGACTATTAGGGACATTATTAGGATTCCTCCTGGCATTTGTTCTCATAAATCTAACTCATGCCGGATCACAAGCCTAGTATCGAGCACCAAAGGACACTAAATCCGCCTATGCAGGAGGTAGTAAAAAAGGAAATAATCAAGTGGTTGGATGTTGGAGTCATTTATCCCATTACAAATAGTAGTTGGGTTTGTCATGTTTAGTGTGTGCATAAAAATGGTGGGATTACTGTGGTTCCTAATGCGAAAAACAAGCTTGTCCTGATGTGGCCAATTATTGGATAGATAGTATGCATGGACAACCGGAAATTAAATGCTTGGACAGAAAAGGAGCACTTCCCTATGCCGTTCATGGATGATATGTTGGACCGCCTTGCTGGTAAGGGTTTGTATTTCTTGATGGTTTTGGGATACAATCAGATCTCCATTGCTCCAGAAAACCAAGAGAATACCACTTTTACTTGTCCATAAGGGACTTTCGCCTTCAAAAGGATGTCATTTGGGTTGTGTAATGCTCCAGCAACCTTCCAGTGTTGCATAATGTCGATATTTTTAGATATGGTGGAGGACACTATTGAGGTATTTATTGATGATTTCTCTATGGTAGGTGACTCGTTTGATGGTTGTCTGATGCATTTGGCTGAGGTACTGAAGCGATGTGAAGAGTGAAATCTTGGGCTCAATTGGGAAAAGTACGACTTCATGGTGAAAGAGGGGATCGTTCTGGGTCATCAGATTTGTGAGAAGGTTATTGAGGTGGATAGAGCTATAGTCGAGGTAATAGAAAAGCTTCCACCACCTATCTCTGCTAAAGGTGTTAGAAGTTTTCTTGGGCATGTAGGTTTTTATAGGAGGTTTATCAAGGATTTCTCCAAAATTGCACACCCACTGTGCAAATTGCTCGAAAAAGAGTGTAAGTTTGTTTTTGATAATGCTTGTCTTAGAGCATTTGGGGAGTTCAAAGCAAAGCTAGTTTCCGCACCTATCGTTATTTCATCGGATTAGGGGGGAACCATTTGAAGTGATGTGTAATGCGAATGGAGTGGTGCTTGGTGTGGTATTAGGACAGAGGCGAGAGAAGATTCTTCATCCTATTTACTATAACATCAAAGCTTTGAATGTGGCTCAAAAGAAGTATAGGTGACTGAACCAGAACTCCTTGCGGTGATTTTTGCATTCGAGAAATTTCAATCCTACTTGCTTGGTACTAAGGTCAAAGTGCATACAGACCATTGTGCATTGATGTATCTGATGGCTAAAAAGGATGCAAAACCGAGGTTGATTAGATGGGTGTTGTTACTGCAAGAGTTCAATTTTAAGGTGAATGACATAAAAGGGATAGAAATTCAAGTTGTCGATCATTTGTCCAGATTAGAGGAGGAGGCTATGCTCAATCTAGGAGATGGGGCTGAAATTAATGATACTTTTCCAGACGAACGGGTATTGGTTCCTTCTCATGATCTTATTCCTTGATTCACATACTTTGCTAACTACTTGGAAAGTCATCTGGTTCCATCGGATTTGTCTTTTAACCAAAGGAAAAAAGTTTTGCATGATGTGAGGAAGTTCTTTTGGGATGAGCCTTACTTGTTTTGTATTTGGGTTGATGGGATTATTCATTGCTATTTGCCTGAGGTTGAGATGATGAGTATACTAGAGGTGTGTCATTCTTCGGCTGTTTGTTGGCATCATAGTGGTATTCGGACTGCTCATAAAATTTTGCAGTGTGGGTATTACAGGCTTACCATCCACCAAGATGATCATGATTTTACAAAGTCTTGTGATCGTGGCCAAAGGGAATGAGGAATTTCAAAGAGGCAAGAGCTTCATATGAATCCGATATTGGTGATTGATTTTTTTGATGTATGGGGCCTTGACTTTATGGGTCCATTTGTGAGTTCACATGGGATGAAGTATATTCTTGTTGCAGTTGATTATGAGTCGAAATGGGTGGAAGTAATTGTGCTTTCAAACAATGAAGGGAAAAGTGTCACCGCATTCCTGAAAAAGAGTATCTTTCTCTAGAGTTGGTACACCTAGGGCGATTATTAGTGATGGAGGTTCCTACTTATTTAATAAGTTGTTCAAGGCGTTGGAAGAAAAATATGAAATTCTTCACAATGTATACACTCCTTACCATCCGCAGTCTATTGGGCAAGTTGAAGTGTCCAACAAAGAGATAAAGCAAATCCTTGCCAAGACTGTGAATGCAAATAGAACTGAATGGTCAAGGAGGCTTGATGATGCTCTATGGGCCTATCGCACTACGTTCAAGACTCCCATTGGTATGTCCCCCTACTAACTTGTATATGGGATGTCTTGCCATTTGCCGGTAGAGCTAGAGCATAAGGCTTTGTGGGCACTAAAGAAGTTGAATTTGGATTGGGGTGCCGCATCGAGTCAAAGAGTGAATGACAAGAATGAGCTTGTTGAGTTTCGCCTAAAAGCTTATGAAAGTTCTGCCTTATAAAAGGAGAAGATGAAGAAGTATCATAATCAAAAGATTGAGAAGCGTGAATTTATTGTGGGTGATCTTGTGCTTCTATTCAATTCAAGATTGCGCTTGTTTCCTCACAAGCTCGAGTCCAGGTGGACAGGGCCATTCAAAGTCACTCAAGTGTTTCCACATGCAGCGGTCAAGCTCGAGAACAAGGTTCAAGGTGAACGGGCAAAGGATCAAAGTCTACACGGGGCAGTTGGAGAGTGTGCAAAAAGTGATTGAGGACTATTACCTTGATGAAGTGTGAGTAATCAAGTGGTCTGCATCGTCTCGCGACGTTAAATCAAGCGCTACTTGGGAGGTAACCCAAGATGTACAATCTAGCTAACTATAGGTTTTTCTTTTCGATATATGAGTTTTCTTCTTTTATTTCAATTTTTGTAACTCTTTAGATAGGTGTTTTATTTTTGTAGTAGTGTTGGCTAGATATAGAATAACATTCGTGTCTAAAAAAGTGTCCAGAAAATATAAAAAGAAAGTCCTAATGGTTGCTACGTGTGCAGGGTCGAAAAGGAAAATCTGCAAAAAATTAGTTGTGCAAAGGACTACGGACCGCATCGATGGTCTGTGGTTCCATCCAAGGACCGTGAATGGCGTCCGTAGACCCCCAGGTAAGACTTCTAAAAATCTAAGTGTTAGAGTGATCTACGGACCGAACCTACGGTTCGTAGGTCGACCCATGAACCGTAGATGGCGTCTCGTGGGTCCAAAACCTAGAGTTTGCCCGACCCGACCCGAGCACCTTATAAAATAAAACCCCTTCTTTTTAATTCACTTCCCACATTCAAAACTCCCTCCCAACCGTTTTTAAACCTTTCCTATCTGACAATCACTCAATTTAACTTCTACATCCCATAGATCACTCACCATGCATTTCCCCAAATTACCATATCATTCCTCTCCCTTCTAAATCCCTTATCCCCACTTACCCAATGATTCTACAGTCCGGGTTCGGTGTCAAAGACTAGTCAAAGAATCTAGGAGTTCATTAAAATCACACACACACCCATTTCAATTGTTTGAAAGGTAAACGACTTCACCCTAACTTTTAATTCACTGTTCATCATTTACTAGGAAGTCACAAAGTTGGAACTTGACCTTGGGTTGTTATGATTGTTATTTTTAGAATTAAATGTTGAATTGTATCCTAGAATAGCCATTTGTATGATTGTATATGAGCGTGTAGTTTATTAAAACTAATTGAATCAAAGTAAAAGGGTGTAAATGGAAGTTTTGACTTAGGGTTCTTAGTTCGGTATGTTAAAAAGTCAAAATGTGAGTAATCAGATTCCTAAAGATGACAAACTACCATATATTGTGTTAAAATGAATGATTACACCTAGGTTGATAAATGGATTCATCGAAATAATGAGTACAAAATGAGGCATGTCTGAAACGTGGCACAGACCTAACCCACGAGACCCCATCCACGGACCATAGGTCGGGTCCGTGGGTCTGTTGCACAAATAATAGTCACTAAGTGTGGAACCACAGAGGTGGACCACGGTCTGTTGTTCCATCGACGGACCATTCTACACATCTGTGGTTTACATCAGAGACCCAATTTTTGGGTAATCTAAACTACGGAGGGGACCTACAGACCGTAGGTCCAACCATGGACCGTAGGAACCCAGTGTGGGTCGGCAGTTCAGGTACTGCCCAGAATTTTTTTGGTCTTTCATTTTGATTTGTTTCTTGTTGTAAAAATTTTCCGAGTGTGTTACTTGCTTGTTTAGGTACTAACTAAGCTTCTACAGGTACTATGGCCCACAAGCAAGCTCCGACTTTATGTTTGCTTCACCCAATCCTTTATGTTTTTACTTTTTGTGCATAGGGGACAATTGCACTCTGTTTTGTTGGGGTGGGGTAAATGGATTGTGAGCGATAGGGTGATGTCTGAGTAACCCAACTCATAATCCTCTCTTGGGGTTTTCTTGCCTATGTTCTTTTCCCCAAAGAGACTGTTTTAATTTCTGTTCAACCGGCATGTTTAGGAATGTATTTGTAGGCGTAAGTAGAAAAGTGAAAGCATGATGGCATAAAAAACATGAACAAAATAATCCCTATCCAAAAATGTTGAAATGTGTTAGATTGATTGTTATGATGAGTTGAATGTGTTCGATCTGAATGTGACATGATAAGGAACCTATTTGACCTCTTGACTTAGGCTAAAACTTTAACTAGGTAATCTGATAATCTGATTATGAAACAATATGCCAAGAGTGTGTGAGAAAAGTTGCATGTTCAAATAGTTGTGCCAATCTAGAATTTGCCCCATTGGTCCTGCTAAGATGATCTAGGCTAGAAGTTGGGAAGTGATCATAGACGCTTGTTCAAATTAGTCCACTGAAGCCTAAAATTGACTAAGCAAATGACAGCATTGTTCCCTTTTGGTCCAAATATTTGAGCCTTAAATAAATCATTTCTTTTTATTCACCTAACTCACCTTCCCTTAAATAATTGTCTTGGCCCCGGTCCCTCCTTGGACATGTGGACCTTGACTTAGGCCAAAAACCTAAGTTGAGCGTGGGTAAGTCAAAAGTTACCTTAATCTTGGTCCTGGTCCAACATCGGATATTGTGCATCTCAACTAATGTAAAATCCATAAGTTGAGGGTGGCTATGAAAGAGGAAACCGAAAAAAGGGTATGAAAAGAGTTTTGTGTTGAAAAGAGAAGAAGAAAAGATAGAAAAGAATGTGACTTTGTGCAAAAGAAGCAAAAATATGATAAATAGAAGTGCTGAAAACTAAAGAAAAATAAAGTGAAAGAAAAAAAATCAAAAGAGGAAAGTGAATAATAAGAGCCACAAAGTCAAAAGTAACATCCATGTTTAAAGGAGTCAAGGGAAAGAAAGCAAAATGTAATGTCAAGGAAGGCATAAAATCACTAAAAAATATCCAAATGTACCACACCTGACCCTGAGCCTACGTTACAAGCTAAAGAAAGTCCTAAAACTCTAAATTCATATCTTCTGTACGAAAAGGAATTCGTTTGGATTGAGGGCACTAGTTACATTGTCGGAGAGTTGGTACCTTGGTGATTGTGAAAAAGTGTATGTTGCGTTGGCTCTTGGTCGATCTTTGTCATATCTTGATCCGCATGAGTTAGCTTATTGAGTCTAAGAGAAAAGATTTGCACTGGGAAATGGGATGGATTGAAATATCCATGTGATTGCTTGAGTTTGTATGTCTGCTTCTACACAAGTGTCGTTTAGAGTTTAGTGCGTCGCTTGAGGACAAACAACAAGTTTAAGTTGATGGTGTTGATATACCGTGAGTATATGGTATTTTTGATTCATTTCACTTAAGAATTGTGTGCATCTAGGGACATATTGTATTAGGAATTAATGTTTTTGTGTTATATTTGCAGGAAATATGCTTGGACGTGGAAGTTTGAGATGAAACTGGAAATCTATAAAAGGAGCCACCCATGGACCATATGTCCAATCACGGTCCGTAGATGGGTGGCGTAGATAGAGCATCGGGGAAGTATGACAAAAGTGTGGAACTACGGAGGCAAATGACGGATTGTAGGTCAACCCATGGGC
Organism: Solanum bukasovii; assembly: GCA_029582585.1. Classification (NCBI taxonomy): domain Eukaryota; kingdom Viridiplantae; phylum Streptophyta; class Magnoliopsida; order Solanales; family Solanaceae; genus Solanum; species Solanum bukasovii. Next base: position 65,786 of record JAJOOI010072159.1, on the reverse strand, counting down.
AATCCCGCATATCCGTCGATGGATCAGAGAGTTTGGAGTAATAGTATCAGATGAAAAGTTCTAAGTGTGGAGCCATGGAAGAGGACCCACAGACCATAGGTCAGCCTATGGTCCATTGTTTACGTCCGTCGTTTGTATCGGGAGTTGAAGGTTCATGCCTCTGCAGAAAAAGTCTAAGTGTTGATCAACGGAGGGGACCTATGGATCGGAGGTCAACCCAAGGTCCGTAGGTCGAAGTCGTCGATCAAAGCTGCGTCCAGAAGTTTATTTCCTTATTTTGTTTCCTTTTTGTTTAGGACATGTTTTTTCTATAAATAGGGTATGTAAACCTCATTTTTGGGTGTTAGACATTATTGTTTACTTTTAGTTCTTAATATTCTCTTGGGAATTAACTTGCAAACTATAGCAATTTGATTTCCAGATTTCGGTTTATAAGATTTTTGCTTTGAATTTTAATTGGAGATTACGGGTTTCTTCTACGCATTATGTAAGTTCATGAATTCTTCTTCTAAAAATATGAATTGTGTTCTTTCAAGCATGAGTAGCTATATCCACAACTAGGGTTGTGGGAACCATGAGTAATTAACAACGTATGAATACTAACTAAGTAATTCTTGAATAGTGTTGATGCATGCATTGATAATTCTTTCGCTTCGAATTCTTTTTAACGAGTGCACGTGTTAGAACTCACCTTGTTGCTACTTGCCGGACCAAGGAAGTTAATAAGACAAGAATTATCAATAGAGATTTAGTGTGATACTATCTAATAGTCTAATGTCAATTGGTGCGAGGGTGAAAACTAAGCCATACATTGATGTGATGTCTAATCTGAGGTGAAGGTAAGGATTAGAAAATTATACACACGTAGCCGAACCAAGGTGCAGAGTGAAATTCCCTATTTGGAGGACCAATCACTTAGGGATACCTAGCCTACCAACTTTGGATGTGATACACTTGTAAATGGTTACTTCTATTAGGATTACCGCGTTAAGAGCTTATGGGGAATACATACACCCTAGTTTCTCTCTCTCATTGATAAAACAAAGTTTGAATCTAGCTCACTTGTTACATAACAACAATCGGTTATTTGCTTACAGAAATCCCCTTTTTAATTGCTAGTCTCGGAAATAAGTTGACTAAACGAATATAATATTGAGCTAAGTTTAAGTCTAAATTGTATTCCTCGCGGGATCGACCCCAACCTACAAGTTGGATTCTTTATTTGACAATGATCGCTTATACTTCTTTAGGGAGGTGTAATTTGAGCGTATCAGCAGCCCATAAGAACTAGCTCACCCTTGAATTCAATTGATCACTGATCATGAAAGCGAGGTCTATAAATAGCCGCCTGAAGATGCACTGTACTCGACAAAGAAAGAGAAAGTGCAATATTAGTACAAAACCACAATGTACTGGTAGGATGATGCGGCTATCCCAAATAGGGGAAACATATATAAGTCATTAAAACAATAATAAATATGCATACACCGAACATATACAATATCGATTATCACTAACAAACAACGTATAATTTCACAATCTCTTGATATAGAATTATGTCAAGTCATTGGTCCTTTCACGGAACCCACACCCAAACAATTAGCATAGCGATACGTGGTCCCCGATCCAAGTTAGTGTGTCGGATCGTGACACACATTCCAATGTGTCGCACCTTAACACTATAGCCATTAATCAAGACACAATCACAATCACAATGTACATTCTCATAATCATACAATCAAGTCTTGATTCATGGCATATAATTATTCAATCATCCTGATTTACAAATAGTGTGATTAGTAATGAAACATTCACATACATACATGCATTATAATGAATTAACTATAAATACATATCACACCAGCAAGAAATAATAACCATTACCTACCTCGAACAAAGCTTGAATCCCCTAAGAAACTTGATTCTTCCCTTTCCAGATTATTTCTGCTTGTTCTTGGTCTACAAACAATCAATATAACACGAGGATCAATAAACAATGTCTAATTACCCGGATTACATCAACTCTATCAACTCTAAATAAAACCCATAATCCCAATATCCAAATTAAGGCTTTTCCCACCATCCAAACATTTCTAAAACCCTTCCCCATCAATAATTACCCGCAAAACTAAGTTCTACTAATTGAAAAATGAATTCAGGGAGTGGACAACTATCAAGAAAACACCTGGGGTCATTCTTTAGCTCTCAAAGTCGAAAAGTGCAGAATAAAATGTTTTTGGGGTTTATTTCCAACTTAAGACACTACTGCCCCGCCACAACGGTCCTCACCCCACCACAGCGGCCCTGCCCTGGTGGAAATAATCCCACCCTAGTGGCTTGCACGAAATCAGTGAGTCAAATTAAGAGTCTCAAACCCCCATTTCACAACACACCTTCAACCCATGACACTTAGAAACTACCCGGCCGAAATTCAATTCAGTAAAGTCGTACGAGTTCCTTAACATCTTAGCTATCCACTCATGTACTCAAATTCATTAATAGATCTCTCATTTGTTACCATATTTTCCTAGACCTCACTGACTTTGATTTCATCCAAATCTGGACTAGGTTGGGAAATTTCAAGTTACTACGAAAAAGTTTTCCAGCCCTAAATTTTTACCATTGGCTTTTCTATAAGGACGGGAATAGGTCGTTACAATAGATACCAATTTACCCATCACTCGTCCCCGAGTAGCAAACTTAGGAGAAACAAGCTAAAGTAAGAATGGAGTATTACCTGAATCAACGAATAATTGAGGATACTTGTCTCGCATGTCCTTTTTGGTTTGCCAAGTAGCTTCCTCAACTGGACGATGCTTCCATTGAAATTTCACGGACTTAATCTCTTTGGTCCTCAACTTCCGAATATCACAATCAATAATTGCAATTAGTTCCTACTCATACTGAAGGTACTTGTCTAACACAACTGAGTCCCATTTTATGATGTAGTCTTCGTCACCATGATTTCTCTTCAGCATGGATACAAGAAATACCGAATGAACTCCCTATAGGTTAGGAGGTAAGGCTAACGAATAAGACACTAGCCCTACACATTCAAGAATCTCGAATGGACCAATGTATCGCAGACTTAGGTTGCCCTTATTGCCAAATCTCATCACCCCCTTCATTGGTGATAATTTTAGAAGAACATTCTCACCAGTATGAAATGTAATGTCTCTCACCTTATGGTACGCATACTTCTTCTATCTACTCTGGGCTGCCAAAACCTTAACTTAAATACTCTTCACCTTATCTTGAGCATTTTTCACTAAGTCAACTCACAAAGGTTTCACATCTCCAGCCTCGAACTATCCTAAGGATGATCTACATCCCCTCACATAAAGTGCTTAAAATGGTTCCATATCTATATTGGAGTGATAACTATTATTATATGAGAACTCACACAATTGTAAGAACTTGTCCCAATGTCCCCCAAAGTAAATGACACACACCCTCAACATGTTTGCTAACACTTGAATAGTCCTCTCTGACTGTCCGTCCTTCTGTGGATGGAAGGCTTTGCTAAAAGTTAGTTGTGTGCCCAATTCATCATGTAATTTCCTCCATAACTTTGATGTGAATTGGGTAACACGGTCTGAGATGATAGAAAGGGCACCTCGTGCAGCCTTACTATCTCTTTCACATACACCTTAGCCAATTGTTGCGCATTATAATCTACTATGACCGGGATAAAATGGGCTGACTTAGTTAATCTGTTGACCACTACCCAAATAAAATCAAACTTTCCCAAACTATTGGGAAGACCAACCACGAAGTCCATAGTTATCCTTTCCCACTTCCATTCCGGAATTCGCATTCTCTGAAGAAAACCTGCAGGCCTTTGATGTTCAGACTTTACCTGTTGGCAATTTTGACTCTTAGCCACAAACTCCGCTATATCCTTCTTCATGCCCAGCTACCAATAAATTCGCTTCAAATCTCGGTACATCTTGGTCACACCCGGATGAATGGAAAATCGTGGACAATAGGATTCTGTTAACAATTTTTATATCAAGTCATCGATTCGAGGAACACAAATCCTTCCTTTAAAACTGAGCACACCTTCCACATAAAGAGTGGTGTTTTGTGCCTTACCAATCATAATCTTTTTTCTAAGCTCATTCAAATTTTCATCCTCAAACTATTTAGCCTTAATCTCTTCAATGAACGTGGCCCTAATCTTAATGCTAGATAACACCCTACCTTATTTTCTGAGCTTCCCAACTACATGAATTTAGACTCCAAGGTCTGCATTTTTTGAGCCAAAGATCGCTTTGTTACACTCAAGCAAGCCAAACTACCCATACTCACCATTTCTGCCACTACATTAGCCTTACCCGGATGATATTGGATGGTCACATCATAATCCTTAAGTAATTTCATCCGCCTTCGTTGTCCAAAATTTAGATCCATTTGAGTGAAAACATGTTGCAAGCTACGATGATCGGTAAACACTTAACACTTGACACCATATAGATAATGCCGCCAGATTGTAAGAGCAAACACTAACGCTGCCAACTCCAAATCATGTGTCGGATAATTCCTTTCATGCACCGTCATCTGCCGTGATGCATAAGTTGTAACATTCTTATTCTGATCATATAAGCGAGGTCTGTCAATAGCCGTCTGAAGATGAGTTGTACTCAACAAAGAAAGAGCAAGTGCAGTATCAGTACACAACCATAGTGTACTGGTAGGATCACACGGCTATCCCAAATAGGTGAAACATATATAAGTCGTTACAACAATAATAAACATGCATACACCAAACATTTACAATATCAATTTTCACTTACGAATAACGTACAATTTCACAATCTCAAGATATACAATTATGTCAAGTCATTGGTCCTCTCACGGAACCCACACCTAAACTTTTAGCGTACTGGCACGTGGTACCCGATCCAAGTTAGTTTGTCGAAATGCGACACCCGTTCTAATGTTTATGCTGGTACGTGGCAGCCGATCCCAATTAGTGTGTCAAAACGTAACACCATATCCATTTATCAAGCCACAATCACAATGTACATTCTCATAATCATACAATCAAATCATGATTCATGGCATACAATTATTCAATCATCCTCATTTACAATTAATGTGATCAATAATGCAACATTCGCATACATACATGCATTAGAATGAAGAAACTACAAAAACATGTCACACCAACAAGAAATCACAACCATAACTTACCTCGAACAAAGCTTGAATCCCCAATGAAACTTGCTTATTCCCTTTCTGGATTCTTTCCGCTTGTTCTTGGTCTACAAATAATCAATATAACACGAGGATCAATAAACAATGTCTAATTACAGGGATTACAGTCAACTCCATCAACCCTATATCAAGCCCATGATCCCAATATCCAAATTAGGGATTTTCCCACCATCCAAACTGTTCCAAATCCCTTCCCCAACAATAATTAACCGCGAAACAATTTTCTACGAATTGAAAAATGGATTCGGGGAGTGGAAACCTTACATTTAGCCTCAAGAATGGTGTAAAACTGGCAATTAAACACTTAGGATCGTTCCTTAGCTCTCAAAGTCGAGAAGTGCCGAATAAAACATTTTTGGGGTTTATTTCTGACTTAAGTCGTGACTGCCCCGCCATAGCGGTCCTCACCCCGCCACAGCTGCCCAAACTTGGCAGAAATAATCCCGCCCTGGTGGCACCCAGGGAACTAGTGAGTCGAATTCAGAGTCTTAAACTTCCATTTCAGAACACACCTTCAACCCATGACACTCAGAAACTACCCGTTCACGCTAAGATCAATTTCGGGAGTTCTACTCACTCGAATTCAATTCCGTAAAGTTGTACGGGTTTCTAAACGTCTTAGCTATCAAATCGTGTAATCAAATTCATTAATAGACCTCTCATTTGTTACTCGATTTCCCTAGACCTCATTGACTCTGATTTCATTCAAATCTGGACTAGGTTTGAAAATTTCAAGTTACTACAAAAAAGTTTTCCGGCCCTAAATTTTTCCCTGTTGCCTTTCTATAACGACGGGAACAGGTCGTTACATTTACCAAATACATCAACAACCTATTGTTAGTTTTTAGACTTAAATATAAACATGCAATTGTTATAAATTAAAGACTGTGATATAAATATAATTAAATAGTGCAAGAATAATCTACATAATAAGAGAGGGAAGGGAGAGCTATTTTTATTTCAGCATTTATTCATATCTTTTCCACTACATTAAGGGACTACTTATAAAACAAAAAAACTTTGGCCCAAAAAATATGTGGGACCCATATTCTTGGGCACAAAGGAAAAATATTTGGACATCATATTTTACAACACTCTGCCTTGATGTTAATGTAAAAACAAAATTATAGTTAAAGAAAAAGTGTAGTAACACTATTGTTTGTTGCCTCGCTAAAAACCACTTAAAAGAAGCTAGTTGTAAGTTGATTGAAAGAAACTACTTGTAGGGCTACTTGTAAGAGGCTTATATGATCAATATGGTGTTAGTTGCTTATAGGACCCTCATTGCGTAGCTGCTTGTAAGTTGCTTATAGAAACTTGCATGCAGAGTTGTTTGTAAGTTGCCTTCTTGATTTCAAACTGATCTTGAGAACTGTGTAATCAACATCTACAATATGATGTATTTCTTACTTATTGCAGTTCGTCAATAAATAATGTGTCTCGTTAAAATATTATTAGGAAAATATCTTTGGGAAGACGTCCTACTAAATGAAAAGGAGTACACATATCAAGTAATACGCATTTAGAGCCACCTCATTAAAAACCTTAAGAGAAAAGCAGTGGGACAAAACATTGATTAAGGAAAAAAGAAAGCAGCGTGTATTTACTCACCTCGATTAAAACATCACTTAATTTTTGTAAAGGATGTCGCACAATCTTATACTTAGCCTTCCAAATATTGATATAGATATTGATTGTGTATGTGTGACAAAATCATAGTCATGAAGATGTTGTATCTTGGAGTCTATTGGATAAGTTGAGTTCAGCCAATGATTATCATCTAATTTTTGACCTCGTCAGTGTAGTCAAATTTCTCATTCAACCTATTTATAGCAATAGTCAAGTGACATATATTTTATTTTACTATCTTGTAGAATAATATAATATTAAAGTATTTCCACATACAACCAAATAGTTTTCTTGAGATCATACTTCCTATATATCAAATGATTTCGTGCAGTTACATAACAAATATACAATTACATGATGGTTAGATAAACAAATTTATAAATCAGTATTTCATCCACTATGATAATCTCTATCAGTAGGAGTAATGTTATATTTGCATGAACATTAATAAAATTATTATAACATGAATAATAATCACAGGATACATAAGTGCATCATTCCACTATGACAACGTACATTCTAACTATTTTAATGAAATCAAAATTGATTTTTATGTTAAGCGATATCATAACCATTGGGGTACTATTCAATGCAGTCGCTTTAAAACCTTTTAAATCCTTCTGAGATTTTTATATAATCTTTATTTGTCTAGATAGACATGAACATAATTTATTATACGTATTAAAATTTTTCATATATTGTGAAGAAATATCATTGCATTCATCACAAGAGCACACACCTCCATATAAAAATGTCAGGACTTTTGCGAAAAATATTTATGCCCCAAGGCACAAGTCATACTTTATATCATACAATTTTACTTGTCGCATATTATTCTAGTAATACCACACTAACATTTTATTCAAAACATTACTTTTTCTAGTGAAATAAAATATACTTGAAATGTGTATTTTCTTTCGCCAATCATTTATCTGTCGAAACTATTTGAAAGATTTGAAATCAAGATCCTCATTATTATATATAATTTTGAGTGCTATATAATATTAAAGATATCTTGGACTGATATTTGATATCGATTCTACTATGACATAACCTGTCGAGCTCTCTTTATTGTTTCATCATTTTCAAGTACCTAAACCTTTTCCAAGGTTTTATGAAGTGTTATGTCGTGATGATCTTTCTAAGGAACATGCCTCATTATTATGACCATCGTAGTAATTTGGTCCTCATCTTCTATTTCTTCAAAAAGTTTAATTTTTCAAATCGATTTATGTATGTATCACGTATCAGGCATGCCGTAAATTCTGTCCATTCTAGACCTTTCCTTGGAGCATTTATAACTGGATTAAAATATATGTTCATTCAATTCATCTAACATTGACTTAAATTATTTTTTCAATAAGGATCATGCCAATAACAATAATAATTCATTATGTATAATTTATTTTTCAGTTTCTTATCATCCCCCCAACTCTTAATAGTAGAGAATCTAACATTCACCCAACCTTATTTTGAGACTCATCTTTGTGCATTGTTGTCATGACTTGAAGTATATCCTAAGTGTAACATGGCGTATAGGATCCTTAGAGGCCCTACAAAAGCCACTTAACATACATCATACAAGATAAAAGAAGTAATGAGTTCAAAATATATGATTTCATATTTCAAAGAGTTACTGAAGTAAATAGGAATGCTTACATCTGTCTCAATAATCCATCTAATACATCATAAGGAAAGTAATTAGGACGTAACGTATAAATCACATACAAGGTCTGAAAAGAGAAATGACATAAATCTATAAATGTATCTCGATCCTCGAAACATGAGCACTCACCAATCTTTAAAGTTAATGGAACAACTAACCACAATTGAGGGATAGAAGCATTAGACCCTATAATATTGAAATAATGTAGGAACAAGTATTCATTAGTACATGGAATGTACTAAGTATGTGATAATATGCATAAAAATATATATGATAGCATGAATGACTTAAAACATGTAGGCATGATCATTCTTTGAACATTTAAAGACATAAAAAAGAAAGGAAATGTGAATAATGAAATATCGTCAAATACATTAACATAAAGGACATAACAAAACTTTGAGGAAAAATAGTCATCTGGTGATTTTAGATTTAACCTACAATAAGTCCATGAGAGAGCATCTTGATAAAAACTTTATTAGACAAAGTATCTCACCTTGGTGCGCTCTGATCTTATTTGTGAGGAAGAAAGATTGTTAACTTAGGATGTGTATTGATTACTGCCAATTGAACATGGTTAAAATCAAGAATAAGTATCCTCTTCCGAGAATAGATGATCTGTTTGATCAACTTCAAGGTGCCCCTTATTTTTCTAAGATAGACCTCAGATCCGGCTATCACCAACTCAGACTAAGAGAAAGTGACATTCCTAAGACAACTTTTAGGACCCATTATGGTCATTATGAGTTCTAGTCATGTCATTTGGTTTGACTAATGCTCTTGCAGAGTTCATGGACCTTACGAACAGAGTGTTTAAGCCCTATCTCGACATGTTTGTTTATCGTATTCATTGATGACATTCTGATTTATTGGAGAGATGAGGAGGATCATGCTAGTCATCTCAGAGTAGTTCTTCAAACTCTCAAGGATAGAGAGTTGTGTGCTAAATTCTCTAAGTGTGAATTTTGGCTTGAGTCATTGGCATTCTTAGGCCACATTATTTCTAGTGATGAGATTCGAGTTGACATTCAATAAATTGAGGCAGTGTAGAACTGGCCCAGACCCATATCTACAACTTATATTTGGAGTTTCTTGGGATTGGCTGGTTATTATAGGACGTTTGTCGATGGGTTGTCATCTATTTCATCCCTTTTGACTAAGTTGACTCAGCAAACAGTTAAGTTTCAATGGTCTGAAGCTTATGAGAAAAGCTTTCAGGAATTGAAAACTAGGTTGACTACTGCCCAGTATTGACCTTACCATAAGGTACACAAGGTTTTGTGTTGTATTGTGATGCATCCAGAGTTGGACTGGGTTGTGCGTCGATGCAGAATTACAAAGTTATAGCTTATGCCTCCAGACAACTTAAGATTCATGAGAGGAATTACCCAACCCATGATTTAGAGTTAGATGTTGTAGTGTTTGCTTAAAAAATATGGCGTCACTATCTCTATGATGTTCATGTTGATGTGTTCATCAAGCACAAAGTCTTCAATATATGTTCAGTTAGAAAGGGCTTAATCTTAGACAAATGAGGTGTTTGGAGTTACTCAAGGATTATGACAGGAGTGTTCTCTATCACCCTGGTAAGGCTAATGTTGTTGTTGATGCTTTGAACAAGTTTTCTATGGGTAGTACTTCCCATACTGAGGAAGACAAAAATGAGTTAGTCAAAGATATGCACAGACTTGCACGATTAGTAGTCTGGTTAATTGATTCCAATGAAGGAGGAGTAGTGGTGATAAATGGAGTTGAATCATCACTAGTTTCCGAAGTGAAAGAGAAACAAGACTAAGATCCTATTTTTCTTGAATTAAAGGCAAATGTTTGTAAGCAGAAAGTGATGCATTTGGAACAAGGGGGAGATGGAGTGTAGAGGTATCAAGGTAGATTGTGTGTGCAAAAGGTTGATGAACATCAAGAGAGGATCATGGAGGAAGCTCATATCTCCAAATACTCTATCTATCTTGGTTCCCCAATGATGTACTATTCACTTGAGAGAAGTCTATTGGTGGAGTAGAATGAAAAGGGGCATTGCAGAGTTCGTTGCTAAGTGACCAAATTGCCAAAAAGTCAAGGTAGAGTATCAGGGGCCCAGTGGTATGGCTAAGAACATAGAACTTCCAGAATGGAAGTGGGAGATGATCAATATGGATTTAATTATAGGTTTACAATGGTCTCATATGCAGGATGATTCGATTTGGGTGATTGTAGACAAAATGACTAAATCACCCCATTTCTTAGCGGTAAAGACTACCTTTTTAGCAGAGGACTATGCTAAGTTATATATTCAAGAGGTAGTCAGACTTCATGGAGTTTCGGTGTCCATTATTTAAGATAGAGGTGCACAATTCACCACACAATTTTGGAAGTCTTTCCAAAAGGCTTTGGGTTCAAAGGTGAGCCTTAGTACTGCTTTTCATCCTCTAACTGATGGTTAACTAAAGCGTACAATTCAGACTTTAGAGGATATGTTGAGGGTGTGTGTGATCGATTTCAACGGTAGTTGGGATGATCACTTACCTCTCATTAAGTTTGCTTACAACAATAGTTATCACTCTAGAATCCAGACGGATCCTTATGAGTCTCTTTAGAGGAGAAGATGTAGATCTCCTATTGGATGGTTTGAGCTTGGTGAGGCTGCGTTGATAGGACTAGACTTTGTTCATCAAGCTCTGGAGAAAGTGAAGACTATACAAGACTGGTTGAATATAATGCAGAGTCATTAGAAATCCTATACTGATGTTTGGAGAAGAGACTTAGAGTTTGAGGTAGATGATTGGATTTACTTGAAGGTGTCACCCATGCAGGGTTTCATGAGATTTGGTAATAATGGGAAGCTTAGCCCCCGGTTTATTGGTCCTTACAGTGTATCCAAGATGATTTGTATTGTAGCTTATGAGTTTGAGCTACCGTCAGAGTTAGCAGCATTCCATCCAGTGTTTCACATTTCAATGTTAAAGAAGTGTATGAGCAATCCTTCACTGATTATACCTACTAAAAATATTGGTATTAAGGATAGACTATCTTATGAGGAGATTCTCGTTAAGAATCTGGATCGTCAGGTGCGCAGGTTGAGAATTAAGGAGCTATCATCAGTGAAGGTCTTATGGAGGAATCAGTTTGTTGAGGAAGCTACTACGGAGGCTGAGGAGGAGATGAAGAAGAGATACCCACATCTTTTTGAGTCTGAAGAAATTCCAAATCAAGGTACAAATCCTTTCTTTGGTAAACTTTTTTTGTAGAAGGTTGTATTACTTTGCATATTGACTGTTTGAGCTAGGTATTAGATGTTACCACCCGTAGTCTACTTAGAGTTTTGAATCAAGGACGAATGTTCCCATGCGGGAGATATTGTAACACCTTGGTATTTGAAAGAGCTAAATTTAGAAAGAGTTAATTTGGGAAGAGCCAAATCTGAAAATGTTCAAGTTATGCTTAAGTTATGAGTTTTGGATCAACTTCAAACGACCAGTACAGAATGAGTTAGGTGGCCCATAAGATATCAAATTAAAGGTCTTGGAATGATTTTTCCAACACAACCAAGTTTGCTAATGTTCAATCTCGTATGAGGGAGATATGCACGTTTATAGTCAGGCTTTCCATTTAAGGAAAATTACCCAAAAATGTGAGGGGTATTTTGGTTTTTTCCTTACCCCATTAGCTTAAAATGGATTATAGTAAGGTTTAGGGGTCTAAACTGATTTGGTTCATTTTTCACAATCCTAATTTATTCTTAGGGTTTTAGAAAAGATTTCAAGAAAAGAAAAGAAAAGAGGAGACATGAGGGAAGATTCAAGGCGTTCATCGAGATTTCCTGTGAATCGAGGATTATTTCACCAAGGATTTGATCCCTAAGATGTATGGAGTTCTCATAGTGTTGGGTTCATTCACCCACACACTAATCATGCTATTTTAACGCAATTTCATTCTCAAAGTGGAAAGATTGAGCTCTTGATGAGTTTTCTTGAAATTCAATTAGTAATCTTGATTGTTGGGATTTTGATGAGTTCTTGAGATAAAAGTTAGTGATTTGGGGGTTGTTTTGAGTTGATTATCGTGTACTTATGTTGGGTATTCGAATCTAAGTGAGTGGGGAAGAAACCATTCGATTCTAGGCAAGTTAGGGTTATAAAACAAGAAAGAATTTTTTTTACAGTTTTTGGGCAAGGGCTGGCGCGCCACCTCACCAACACGCCAACAGAGCTTGTCTGTAAGAAAAGGGGTTGGCGCCCTGCGCCAATCAGTGCACCAGGGTCGCCTTCCCCCACCCGTTCTCCGTAGATTAGCTTGTCTGAGTTTTTTCAAAGGGTACCTTTACTCCCCTCTGATTCGAAATAGTGCAAACTACTTCTAAACATCTAAAAAACATTCATAACCTTGAATTAATAATTCAAATTCAAGGTAGAGTTATGAATCAAGTTTTGAGTGGTCTTTCGAGTCTTTTGAGAAGTCATTTCCAAACCTTTTAAATCTTATTTTAAGACTTGAAGATTTGAGTTTGTGGAAGATTTGATTTGAGTTCATTTTCTTTAAAATGGTATATGGGAACTAAGTATTCCCAAGAGCAAATGTTTTTACATTTAAGATGAGAGGAAACACCGATTTCCAAATGAGTTCATGAGCAGTTTTGAGTGCTATCTCTTTTTAGAAAAACCTTTTGAGTAATAATCTCAAAGTTGAGGATGAGGAAATGTTTTCTATAAAACATATGATCTAAGTTATATTTTGGGAGTAGTATTGAGTACCCATATGGGAGAGAGTTCTAACAATTCACAGCCCCCATAAACCATGTAGCAAACGTGGGTAGAAAGAGTCATACTTTTTAGATGATTCCTTATTAATTTTTATTATAGGATAGTGTATCCACTTAGTTGAGGATATATTTACCCCGGTATGGGCGTGACGTTGTATCATCACATAGCTCATAGTGATGGTTGCCGGTTAGAGAATCTCCCAAACAGAGTCTATTTTGTATTTTTGCATACAAACTCAATTATATTATATTTTCCAATACATTGAGTTGTTATCTACTGTTTTAAAAGATTTTCTTTATATTACAATGTTGTTATTGCTTTCTATTGAATTGAGTTGAGCTTGAGTTGAGTTGAGACAAGGTAAGTAGTTTCTTCAATTCTAGTTGAAGCTTTTGTCATGTTTTAGATTTCCCCTTCCATGCTCGTACATTCAATGTACTGATGCAATTTGGCATGCATCACTTTATGATGCAGATACAAGTAACCAGGACCATCAACGAGCGCTTCATTGACCGAGTTGAGTTCATGAGTTGTTTGGTGAGCCTTCTTGTTTCTGGAGGATCCCTTCTTTAGTTTTAGTTATTTCAATTTTTAGGATGATCGGGGGTCTTGTCACGACATCCCTCATTGTATTAGAGGCTTCATAGATAGATAGACAGTAGTTTATGAGTCTTTTCATTTTAAGTTGTTTATGCTGAGAGTTGAGTTGCCTCTTCGGCTAGTTGGATGTTTCGTTCTGACTATTTCTTTAGAACATTGAGTAAAGTTTGCTTTTGAGTTCATCTTATTTATTAGTAAGTCTTCCGCTGAGAGTTAAGCCAGGCCAAGGGATCGCTTAGGGTCACCAATTATTCTTAAGTGTCGGCACGCCCAGGGTGCAGGCTCAAGGTGTGACATAACTAATGAGATTCGGTATATCAGGCCCTTCCTATATAATGGGACTGGAATGAACCCCGTGAATAATGACACATAGTATAGCAAGGGCCCTCCTGGATACTGGGACATTAACATTACCCTCCTGGACAATGGGACTTGCAGGACCTCTTAAATAATGAGACATAGTATAAGAAGGGTTGTCTTAGATAATGGAACACATAAACCTCCTAAATAATGGAACGTAGTACAACAAGGGCCCACCTAGATAATGAGACACTAGAAGGACCCTCCTAGATAATGGGACTACCTATACACTCATGTATAATAGGAAACTATCAGGACCTTCCTCAATAATAGTACATAGTATAGCAAGGGCCCTCTTAGATAATAGGACACTAGAAGGACCCTCGTGGATAATGGGAATAGCAGGACCCTCCTGAATAATGCGACGTATTATAGTGAGGGCCCTCCTGTATAATGAGACAATAGGAGGACCCTCATAGATAATAGGACTAGAAGGACCACTTGGATAATATGAAGTAGTATAGCAAGAGACCTCCTGTATAATGGGACAGTGATAAGAACGCTATCAAAGATACTTCATCCAATACTAAGCATCAACAATCGTGAGTAGTAATATAACCCAACTAATGAGTTGAGGTCGAGTCCCAAGGTAGTGGTTCGTAATTGAGAATCAATAGGCAAGTAAGAATATGCTCTAGTCAATCACAGCTAGAAACATTTACGAATAAAAGCATGGTTTAAATTATCGGTGACACAAGTGTCAAATAGCAATGGGGTTTGTTTGTATTATCAACTAAAACAACAAATAACACAAAATAATAAATATGGAGACGGGATTCTTGGGATGTGATTGGATTATGGGCTAAGGTAAACAATCGGGTAATTGCAATTAATAGTAAACAACTGCAAATCGGTGAATAAGCTAGACTTTAGTGGGGGTAAACTTTCTCTCGAACAATTTACCCTGAATCAAATTGGTTTCTCTCGAATACTAATAAGCAAGGATGAAGCACAACCTTCACTTTAGTCAATTCACTCTCTCGAGCTGAATGTGTGGAAACAAGTTTAGGATTCACTCTCTCGAGCTGAATCCATGACAACCCAATACCCACAGACCATCGATTCAGTAATTTTGGTTTTACAATCTCTCTCTCAAGCAAGCCAAAAACACAAAGTTATGCTTGTATTTGCAAATACAACCTATTAAATTCAACCACAATTACTAAACGAAAGCACTTTTAAATAGCAAATACACTATCAATTAACAATACCCAGCAGTTAAATCAACCCATAATCACATAATCATACCTTAAGAATTGAGGTTTTAGCTAGACATAGTAAAAAGGTAAAAATTGTTACCAAGTTGTGTTTCCATCAACTGGGTAGGATTGACATAGTCTTTACAAAGGTCTAAAATGAAGAATCCTCAACACCCACTTCCAATTTCTTAGAAATGGAAATCTTCAAATCTTCAAAGCTAAGGAAATATTGTTTCTCTATTCAGTTCTCTGCTCTAAACTTCAAAAACTAAATAATAATATGATTTCACACAAAATCCCCTTCTAAGCTAAAAATTTAAAACAAGTATTTATAGTTGTCAAAAAGTGTGTTGCGAAGGACCATTCGGCGTAGTTAGTCAGGATCGCCGATCCACTTGGCGATCCACTCGGTGATCCTCCCTTTGGTCAATTCCATCGCTTTTTTCTTTGGCCTTCAGCATTTTCAAGCTCTGTAACTTTGGGCGATATGGCACTGCATCGTCGAACCGTTCGGCGACTCGCGGACTGCTCCTTTCGATCGCCTACTTAATTTTCTCCTTCAGGGCTGGGCACAATAGAACATTAGGCGAGACCAAGGTTGTTCGGCGATTCGCCCAATGGATTAGGCGATCCTCAGTCCTTCTTTTCTTCCTCTTTCAGCTGCCTTGTTCCTTTTTGCTCATTAGTGTCCATGCTTTATTCCTCAATCCAAAAACCTGAAATTCAAGGATTTACATCAGTTATTGGCACAAAATATGCATTTGAGGACACTAAATGTATTCAAATAAAGATCTAAATTAGTCTAAATTGTGGACTCATCAGACACTAGTAGGACCCTCTTGGAGAATGGGACGTAGTATAGTAGGATCCTACTAGATAATTGGACGTAGTATAGCAAGCTACCTCTTGGATAATGGGACACTAGTAGGACCCTCTTGCATAATCGGACTAGCAGGACCCTCCTAGATAATGGGACACAGTATAGCAAGGCCCTCCTGGATATGGGACACTAGAAGGACTTTCATGGATAATGGGACTAGCAGAAACCTCCTGGATAATAGGACATAGTATAGCAGGGCCCTCATGAATAATGTGATACTACCAAGACCCACTTGAATAGTTGGACGTAGTATAGCAAGGCCCTCATGGATAATAAGATGTAGTATAGCAGGACCCTCCTATATAATGGGACTAGCAGGACCCTCATAGATAATTGGACTAGATTAACATATTTTAATATAACTAGATCATCAAGAGGAATGGGGTTGGCTTAAACATTTTAAGCCATCAAAAACATACATCACAACAAAGCTCGAGTTATTCGTAGTCTCGATTCAAAGTGTTGCTCCTAATTGCACACAGAAGTGTACGTGGTCGCGCAAGTAATATAGTAGCTCTTAAAAGAACCGGATTATCGAACACAAAGGACTTGTCGATTAACTATTTTTATTAAATTATACTAGTCTAATTATTTATTTAAGAATGCCAAAAGTGTTGGATTATTATTCATAAAGAAAAGAATGTCGAAATGAAATAATAAAATTACTTACAGTAATTAGGAAAATTTTGGGGCTGCAGAATGCATTGGATTTCATGTATCGTATGTCAAGTAATAAACCACAAAATTGTATTGTTCATGAAATTTCTAAAATAAAGAAGAGTTAGAAAATAGAAACCTATTACAAAACTTTGATCCTTGATCTTGTACACAGAAAAAAATTCGAACACTTAAGAAATAACCCTAAGGTCCTATTTATAAAATTTAGGAAAATTATTTGTAATTTTGGTCTACCAAGGAGTACTAATTAAATTAAATTATCGCTGGGCACGTCGGACACAGGCTGGGGTAACGCGCCTGACAATGTGCAAGCAGGAGCCTTCAGTAGTTCAAGATGTGGCATGCCATGGCAATCAGTGCGCCTGAAGATCACTTATGTGGTACTGGCCATGGTGCCTCGCACAAGACAGTGCGCCTGCAAACGTCGCCTATTGTTGTGAGCTTAGCGCCTCGTGCCAGTTTGCAATCGACTCCATTCACCTTGAAAGTTCATGCACACCTAATCACATGTTCTAGTGCACAATCATAGCAAGTTAGACAAAACAAAGTCAATAGTCTCAAGATTATTCTTAAATTCAACCCTGACGTGTGCAATTATTGGTAATTTCGGCATATAAATATGTAACACCCCGTATTTTACGTGTACAAGTCCTACACATATGGAACTTGATTTAGCTTGGTGGTATAAGTAATGAACTTAATTTCCTAAATGAATGGTGACAATAAACAAGCTATAAGGGTAACTCTCGTACATTGCAATATTGCATGATCGAGTGAACGTCAAATTTTAGAAGTATTTAAATTCTGGATCGAAGGGCTACATGTAAGTCTAAATGTTAAGGTGATCAAGTGTATATAAGTTTTGATTTAAACTAAGGAGATTACGCTAAGGAAAACGAATAAAAGAATTGAGGTGCTTGTTGGACTTTATAAAGCTAGCAGGTGTCACTTACTTGCTTAGCTCAAATGGGCTAGGTAGATGGGGAAGATTAGTTCATGCATTAGTGGGCTCACTTGAGGCCCAAATTAAATAAAAAGGAAAAGGGAATGGAGATGAGGCCTCACACCAATCTGTCCAAGTCCAACTACTTGAGCCCAATAAAGACTAAGGCCTAAATTAATGGTATAATTCTGGCCATGGCTTAATATTAGAAAGGGGAAAGATTGCAGCCCAAGATGAGTACATAAAGGGCCCATTTTGTGTATATATAATTCCAAGCAGGTGCATCACCTACTTGGACCAATTTGACAAATTAGTGGCTGATATTAAAACTTAAGAAGTGGGGAAAATAAGACCTTTATAATCCCCAAGTTGCTGGCCATTTCCTCACTTTTAAGAATAGATAAAGATCAGATTTCTCTCTAATCTTCTCCTCTCTCTTTCAAAGCATAGCAGCAGCCACAAGTTTCGTAGGGTTCTTGGATAAACCCAAGCCCTTGCAAGGTAAGATAAGTGGAATTACTAATGGATTTAGCCTAATTCTCTCATGGAATGCTAGATAAACATGTTAATTAGTTAAGAACAAGTAGAGGACTGAATCTGTCAAAAGTTTAATTGCTCACTTTCCTTTGTTATTGAGAGTCTTTTCTCTTTTTCTTTGGCCTATGTGAAGGGAAGCTCAAATTATTG
This sequence comes from Solanum bukasovii, assembly GCA_029582585.1. Classification (NCBI taxonomy): domain Eukaryota; kingdom Viridiplantae; phylum Streptophyta; class Magnoliopsida; order Solanales; family Solanaceae; genus Solanum; species Solanum bukasovii. The sequence continues at coordinate 47,167 of JAJOOI010072159.1, read as the reverse complement.
CAGATTTAAAATTAAAAGAAAAATTAGTTATAAGAATTAAGGTAAAGTGACTGCCCTATCTTAGTCTTCCTTAAACACGAGTCCAAGTATGATATTTTAAGTGTATTGTTGATAAGAACTCGTGGGATGATAATGGGAAACTATGGTTTAACGTCCTCTATTGTATGTTGGATTGTTAGGACTGTTTTTGGGACAGGTTGATGTATAAACATATTGGGGAAAGCTTGATTGATATTAGGAGAGGGTGTAAATTGTTGATATTGAAATATAGCTGTGTAGTGTACAAATGCAATAAAAGAAGGCGGGGATTGAAAGAACAACCTTAGTTTTGTAATTACGGATTTGCTGCCCGAGCATTATTCTTGAGTGAGATTGGACTGCCTAAGCATGTTTAGTAACTACTAATACTAGTTTATCACCTACTCTATTGTAGATAAGTATTTGAAAAAAAGGAAGGTACTTCAAGGTAACTACAAAGTGGTACAACAAGGTATGTAAGGCTTTTCTATTTCCTACTAATTGGCATGAAATCTAGACTCGTCCTCGACACATAGAGGCAGCCTACCAGCTCCAACACGACTTATGACCGTGTTCTCATTCTTTAACATGTCTGCACGTTCCAATACATGTTCATTGTCAAATCTTTTCATATACATTGAATACCCTGTATGAGTTCTCCTTTTAACTAAATAAGATCCATATGTTATTTTAGCTCATATGCATTTCACTAATGTTGTAACTACTCTCTACTTTGTTGTTCTTGCATTATATGATTATTACATGTCACTTGTTGACTACATAGTCCCACAACTCAAAAATGCTATGACCACCAAAAGAATCATCTCAAATGTTAATGGACAAATATTAAATGAATCTGCTTACTGATGGGTTGTATCCCAGGGGTGGAAGAATCACCTAGCATGAGTCGATCCCAATATTACGGGTGGTATCCCAGGGGTTAAAGGAAAGCCTAGCATGGGTCGATCCCAATTTCTCTGTCTACCACTGATCAGCTGGTCATTTATATTATATGTTGTGCACAGAGTGTAAAGTACAGAATGATAAAGTAAAGAAAAGAATGTAAAGTACCTGATCCCATAATATGAGAAAATGTGGCCTTGTATTTTTATATTGGTATATGATTTCATTTGAGTTCTTATTTCACATATAGTACTTTATGCCTTACATACTCAGTACATTCTCCCGTACCGACGTCTCTCTCGGGGGACCTGCAATTCATGTTGCAGGTACAGGAGCTAGTAGATCTCCCAAGTAGGAAAACTGGACATCCAACAGCTATTGGTGAGCTCCAGGTTGATTCAGGGATTTCCGAGTCTATAGCATGTATTTTGTTAATGTATAGTAGTTGAGTGTAAGGTGAGGCCTGTCCCAACCTTAACCCCATAATGTTTTATCATTTAGAGGCTTTGTAGACTATGTATAGTGAAGTGTGGTTGTGTCTCGCGTCTTAGACATAATGGTCCTAACGGCCAAGTCATGTGCACTTTATTTTGTCTTGTTAATACTATTTACTTTCACGAAAGCATGTTATCCACTATGGCAGCACCTTTAAATGTTCATAGATAGAGCATGATTACAGATTGGTCCTCCCGAGGCTTCTCGGAAACGGGTGCCGGTCCGCCTTAATGGGATTTTGGGCGTGAAAAAATATGCCTAAGATCACCACCCCACACTTGAACCTTTGTTCATCCTCGAACTATCTTTAAGCCATCAACTCATTCGCCTAGGCTTTGGACTTATCAACCCGCCTTAAAATTAACCAAACACTATTTAATCATGCTTTTGTCGTTCACCTTGGATGCAAAACTTAACAATTTACTTTCTCACCATGATTTACCAATTAACAGCACATATGCTGAAATAATAACTCATTATCATGTTCCCGAGCTAATGCAACTTAATACCCACACACCAAATATGATATACCCAAACATGGGCCATGATTGCCCTCACCAATTTGTATTTAGTATAGCCTTTCACTCTTTTACTCAAACAATTTCACATTATGTTTTAGACAAGGCCTATTTCTTTAAAACATTTCACTCAATCTTACAAATGAAGTTGTTACCTCTCATAACACGTCATAAGCTTGCCCTTATTGTATTTTCATTTTCACCACATTTTTCTCATGGAATAAAGAGGACTTCTATTTTATTGTAATGTCGGCTTTGGGTAAGGAAAGGAATATTTAGGATATATATAGTGACTAGACCTCCCTAATACACATGTGATTACTTTTCACACATACATCTTCACTAACCTCTCTTCTCTTTAAGTACACACTTTCTGAATATTTTCCCAATTTATTTAGTAATATATATATATATATTATTTATGCCTTTGCACTACCGACCCTCCACTCAAGCTTTGAGGCTCGATTGAGGTGCACAATAACCTTTAGTAGGACCAGGGCCAATGTGATAAGCATACTTCGAAAATAGCCACCCTCGACTTAAGTTTTTAGACTTGGTTTAGGTTGTAACACCCCAGAAACTAGTAGGCTAAACTAGAGCTTAACATGACGGTTAGAGTCATACATGTAATTCCCTATACTTAAAAAAAGAGGGTTTCATATTAGAACATCAAGGTACGACCCCTTAGGACCAACCATGAGTCCTTGAGGAGGGCCCTAGAAACTTCCCTACAGCAGTGAACCACGGCAGGATCCACGCCACAAGGGTGGGTCAACGTCTGATGGGTGAGGGGCCGTAGCTCAAGCCCTGAAATCAGGAGCTCAAAATCCTACCCACACTTTACCAGCATGGGTTGTGGGTCGAACGATGGTCCATCTGTGAGGGTCGTGGGTGCTGACCTGGAAATCGTATTTGGAGAATTAGTAAGGGCACTTTGGGGTTTTCCGGTTTTAATTAATGCTAAGTGAGGTCATTTTAGCCTAAATTAGATCACCTATATAAGGATTTTATACCACTAAATTAATTCATTCACTTAATTATTTCTAAAACCCAAAACTATTCCCAAAACTTCATCCTCATCAAAGAAATTCTCTCTCTAGAACTTCAAGGAAGAAGAAGAAGGAAGTTGGAGCTAGGGTTCAAGGAGCAACGTTTTCTTCTCAAGTTCACTGGGTTTCATTGCTAAGGTATAGTATCTTTTCATCCAAGGATAGAATTCATCCATGGATCCTCTTCAAATCTCCAATTTCAAAGATAGAAATCCCCAAAAGCTAGGGTTTGATTCCAAAATCATGGGTTCCTTTAAAAAATGATTCTAATGCTTGAATTACTTTATATTATTATTGAATTGATGAGTTATTATGGTTCTTATGTTGAAATCCCCAAGAACCCATGGAAATACCATATTCCCAAATTATGATCTTGTGATGTAGGTGTGTTGATGAAAGAAGGAAATTATGAGATTATGCTTGTAGTAATTGGTTTACTTGAATTATGTTAATATCTATGTCTAATGTAGTGAATTATTTATGTGTTGATTTGATATGATATTTGATCCTTCAAAGGACAAATTATGATATTACGCATGTTTATGAAGTCTTTTTATATGCTTTAAGAACACTTTGAGAGTGAAGTGTCTATAATTATGATCTGGTTGTTGTGTTGTTGAAAGGTTATTCTTATATACAAACTTATGTATGATTATGATATTATGTGGAAGGTTTTTTCACAATATGATGATTCTAAGTGGAAAGGCTTTCTCATCTATTGAATCTATATGAAGATATGGACGGTGAAAGATTATTCTCACGCATGATCTATGAGCTATCTAATGAATTACGTTTGATTGAGTGTCAATACATTCATCCATGAATATGAACTTAAGTCAAAACTTAATATGTACTCCATGGGAATTAATGCTTAGCACTGAGTGGATATTGAATTTGAGATGGAACCTTCTACACTAGTTGAGTCCGGCTTCCCACGAGGGCCCTTTACACTAGTTGAGTCCGGGTTCCCAAAGTATATCTCATGAGATGCAGACATTCTACCGTAGTTGAGTCCGGGTTTCTAGAAGCAATCTTCTTATCCCATAAACTATATTCCCTCATAGGTATTTAGCTAGTGGGTCCACCTATGCTAAGAGTATGGTTCTACCTTAGGCAAGTACAGCAACCATTTTTAGTGTGGGAGTCACCGGATTCCATGTTAGATCACATGGTCTCATGTCGGTTAAGGCTTATTCCCAATCCAACAATAACAAGAACATAAATATGAATTATGAACTATAGTTACTCAAGAAGATTTTATATGAGGTTCCAAGATCTTAAAGGTTATGAATATGAATATAGGCCTAAAGAGGTTTACTTAACATCGGTGAGATTTATGGGGTCTTATTCATGCATTGCACAAGTATGCTTGGAGGGTATTTATGAAGTGTTTCTCTTATGTTATGATTACCCATGTATTGACTATATTTATGACTTATGCTTTTCTACTATTTTCATGATGATGTTCAAATTTAGAAAATAGTATGCACTCAAATAAAATGTCCCTTTTAGCATGTTTTCAATAATTATATGTATGGCTATCATACTTAGTGCATTTTTGTACTAACTCCTACTTTTCCTAAATTTTTCCCAAGTGTAGGGTCTGGTTCTCAAGGTGACTATCATTACGGTAAAGCTTGGATTTGCTTATTCTCTTAGATTGTTGCTGACTCCTTATGATTCAAGGACAAATGTTATCTCATTGTAGTTCATTTCTTGTATTTCCTTTTTGGACTATGTTGTATGGGCTATGTCTCTTTTCAGTTCCAATATTGTAATAGATGACTATGTTGAGACTTAGAGTCTAGACTTCCATTTTCCTTTTTATAAAAATTTTAGACTTGAAAATGTGTTTTTACTCTTATTCTTCTATTGCTTATTTTATGATATGCTAAGTGGCTTGTATAGAGTTCTTCAGGGTTTTATACGCCATGGTACATCTAAGGGGTACCCCTGGGTCATGACAAACTTGGTAATCAGAGCACAAGGTTTAGAATGATTCTAGGATGATGTCTCATAAGTAAAGTCTAGTAGAGTCCTATTCATGAGTGTGAAGCGCGCCACACTTATGAATGAGAGGCGACAAGATGTTTAGGAAATATCACTTCTTCTTTACTCCTAAGTCGTGCCTTAGAGTTTAACTCTAAAAGATTTCTCTTTCCTAATCCTTCTCCTGTGTCTGCAGGATATAAATACACAAAGGGCTAATGCTAGAAGGATGGAAGAATAGAATGTAAATTAAGAAACTCCTCTTCAAGCTCCCCAAGCCCCGAAGATTCTTTGGTTGATAATGTGACCCATGCGTTGTTTAGGTCTACTATCCAAATGTTGGCTCAAGCCGTGACAGCTCAAGCATATAAATAAGTTGTAGCTCCGGTGAATCCTAATATGAATTCAGTTGCTTCATGGGTTAGGGATTTGCTCAAATGAACCCTCCCAAATTTTATGGCTCCAAAGTGGAAAAGGATCCTCAAAGGTTCATCGATGAGGTTTATAAATTTCTTGCTATTATGGGGGTATCTTCGGAAGAAAAGGCAGAGTTAACCACCTATCAACTAAAAGATGTGGCTCAAGTGTGGTATAATCAGAAGAAGGGTGAGAGACCCGTAAGAGTGGGGCCGTTTGAATGAGAATTGTTCAAATCGGCATTTATTGATAGATTCTTTCCCCACGAGTTAAGGGAGGAAAATGTCCAAGAGTTTATTAACCTTCGTCAAGGAAGTATGAGCGTGAACGAGTATGCCCTAAAGTTTACCTAACTCTCCAAATATGCTCCAACTATGGTGGCGGACTCAAGGGCTAAGATGAGTAGGTTTATGCCAAGTGTGTCCGACTTGGTTGAAAAAGAGTGTCGTACGACAATGCTCCACCATGACATGGATATGTCATGGATTATGGTATACGATCAACAAATTGAGGAGTCAAAATTCAAGAAAAAGAATAGGGAGGTGAAAAGAGCTAAAACCGGTGATGGGAACTTCTCCAATGGTAGGTCCGATTGTAAAGGTTGACCAAGGTTTAGACAAACGTTTTTCAACCAAGGTTCCTCTAATGCTTCCCCAAGAGTCAACAAGGATATGGTGTTTAACCCTAAACCTCAAGGAGGTAATAGTAGTGATTCTTATGTTGCTAGGACTAATTGTGCAAAGTGTGGAAGAAAACATGACGGTAAGTGCCTAGTTGGTACGGATGGGTGTTTTAGTTGTGGGAAGAGTGGCCACAGAATGAGATATTGTCTGATGCTCGAGGTCAAGGGAAGAGAAGATAAAAAAGCCTCTCCAATCGGTTCAAAGTCCAATGCCCCAAAGTAAAACCGCTTTTATGCTCTTCAATCCCGAGGTGACCAAAAGAGCTCCTCGGCTGTAGTGAACTCTATGTTAAAAGTTTTTCTTATTAATGTATATGCCTTGTTAGATCCCGGTGCTACTTTGTCCTTTGTGATACCTTATGTGGGCATGAAGTTTGATATACTCCCCGAAGTGTTAATAGAACATTCTTCGGTCTCTACCCTGGTTGGTGATTATGTGGTGGCTAAGAGGGTTTATAGGAGATGTCCCATTTCCTTGTCACATATAGTTACCCTTGTTTACTTGGTAGAGTTAGACATGTTAGACTTTGATGTAATTTTGGGTATGGATTGGTTGCATGAATGTTATGCCTCTATCGATTGTTGAACTCAGGTAGTTAGAGTCCAATTTCCAAATGAGCCTATTTTAGAGTGGAAGGGGGAAATTCTATGCCCAGAGGTCAATTTGTCTCTTGTCTTAAGGCTAGGAAGATGATCTCAAAAGCGTGTATTTACCATCTTTTTAGGGTGTGGGATGTTTAATCTGAAACCTATTCTCTAGAGTCGGTTTCGATAGTGAATGAGTTCCCAGAAGTTTTCTCTAATGATTTACCCGATATTCCTCCAGAGTGGAAAATAGATTTTGGTATTGACCTTTTACCGGATACACAACCTATCTCTATTTCTCCTTATAGAATGGCTCTGGCCGAGTTAAAAGGGCAACTAAAGGATTTGCTAGAAAAGGGTTTCATCCGACCGAGTATCTGTCTATGGGGTGCTACGGTGTTGTTTGATAGAAAGAAGGATGGATCTCTTCGAATGTGCATTGATTGTCGTTAATTGAATATAGTGACCATCAATAATAAGTATCATCTCCCAACGATAGATGACTTGTTTGACCAACTTCAAGGGGCTAGTTATTTCCCTAAGATTGATCTTCATTCGGGTTATCATCAATTGAGGGTGAGAGGGGTTGATATTTCCAAAACAGCCTTTAGGATCGTGTATGGTCATTATGAGTTTGTGGTAATGTCGTTTAGGTTGACTAATGCACCAGTTGCATTTATGGACTTGATGAATAGATTGTTTAGGCAATACCTAGACATGTTTGTGCTTGTATTTATCGATGAAATTTTGATCTATTTAAGGAGTGACAATGAACATGTGGACCATTTGAGAATTGTGTTGCAAGTTCTTAAGGACCAACAACTTTTTGCAAATTTTAGTAAGTATGAATTTTGGTTAAGGTCTGTAGCTTTCCTTGGTCGTATTGTGTCTAGCAAGGGTATTGTAGTAGATCCTAAGAAGATGGATGCGGTCAAGAGTTGGCCTATACCTCTAACTTCTTCAGACATTAGAAGCTTTTTGGGTTCGGCCAGGTACTATAGATGGTTTGTTGAGGTATTTTCCTTTATTGCCTCTTCTTTAACGGCTTTGACTCAAAAGAAGGCTAAGTTTGTATCGTAGGAAGCTTGTGCGAAAAGTTTCCAAGAATTGTAAAGATACACTTACTTCCACTCCGGTGTTGACCTTACCGAAAGGTACTGATGGTTTTGTGGTGTATTGTGATGTCTCTAGAGTTGGGTTGGGATGTGTGCTTATGTAAAATGGTAAGGTTATTGCCTATGCTTCAAGGCAACTTAAGGTCCATGAGAGGAATTATACTACCCATGATCTTGAGTTAGCGGTGGTTGTGTTTGCCTTAAATATACAGAGGCATTATTTGTATGGGGTCCATGTAGATGTTTTCAGCGATCACAAGAGACTACAATATGTGTTTAGCCAAAAGGAATTGAATCTTCTTCAAAGAAGGTAGTTAGAATTATTGAAGGATTAATATATAAGTGTCCTTTATCACCCCGGCAAGGCTAATGTTGTAGCAGATGCTCTTAGTAGGTTGTCGATAGGTAGTGTGGCTCATGTAGAGGATGAAAAGAAAGATTTGGTTCATGATGTACATAGGTTCGCCCGACTAAGTGTTCAACTAGTGGATTCTTCCAATGGTGGTGTCATGGTCCATAATGGTTCTGAATCTTCCTTTGTGATAAATGTGAAGGCTAAGCAAAGTCTAGATTGTATCTTTTTTTAGTTGAAAGAGGCATTACTTAAAATTTTTGTTGAGACTTTTTCCCAATGGGGAGATGGGGTATTAAGGTATCAAGGTGGTTATGTGTTCCAAATGTAGACATCTTGAGTGAGAAAATTTTAGAAGAAGCCCATCGCTCTTGGTATTCTATTCACCCGGGAGCCACCAAGACGGATCGTGAACTACGGGAAGTCTATTGGTGGAATGGGATGAAAACGGAATTCGTGGTATTTGTGGCCGAATGTCCTAATTGTCAACAAGTAAAGGTTGAGCACCAAAGGTCGGGAGGCTTGTCACAAGATATTGTTATTCCTACTTGGAAGTGGGAAGATGTGAACATTCATTTTATTGTAGGCTTGCCACGTACTCGGCGACAACGTGACTCGATATGGGTAATAGTAGACCATATGACTAAGTCCGCTCATTTCATTCCCATCAAGGTGTCCTACTCGGCGGAAGAGTATTCTAAGTTGTATGTGAGAGAGATATTAAGGTTACATGGAGTACCCTTGTCTATAATTTCGGATCGAGGTCCCTAATTTACTTCACAATTTTGGAAGTCTTTCCAAAAGGGGCTAGGTACCAAGGTGAAGCTTAGCACAACTTTTCACCCTCAAACAGATAGCCAAGAGGAACCCACCATTCAGACTTTGGAGGACATGTTGAATGCATGCGTAATAGATTTTAAAGGCAATTGGGATTACCATATTCCGTTAGTTGAGTTTCCTTATAATAACAGTTATCATTCGAGTATCAACATAGGTATCTTTGAGGCTCTCTATGGTAGGAGATGTAGGTCTCCTATAGAATGGTTTGGAGTGGGGGAAGTTGCTCTCCTAGGTCCAGAATTGGTACATGAGTCCATTGAGAAGATTCGGATCATTAGAGAGAGGTGGAGGACTTCCCAAAGTCGGCAAAAGTCTTTTGCCGATGTTAGAAGGATAGATCTAGAACTCGTTGTCCATTATTGGGTTTATTTGACGATCTCACCCATGAAAGGTGTCATGAGGTTCGGAAAGAAGGGGAAACTTAGTCCTCGGTGTGTGGGTCTTGATGAGATTGTGAGGCGTGTTGGCAAGGTTGCATATGTGTTTGATTTGCCAAATATGTTGGCATTGGTGCATCCGATGTTCCATGTCTCAATGATGAAGAAATGTATTCGGGATCCATCAATAATAGTTTCCTTAGAGGGATTAGAGATTAAGGAGAATTTTGCTTATGAAGAGGTACAGATTGAGATCTTAGACCGCATAGTCAAGAGGTTGAGAAACAAGGAAGTTGCCTTCGTGACGGTATTGTGGAGGAATCACTTAGTTGAGGGTGCTACTTGGGAGGACGAGTCCTATATGAAGTCGTGATATCCTTATCTTTTTCCTTCCTCTCCTAGTCAAGCTTGAGGTAATGTGTCACTCTTGAGTTTTCTTATTTAGGAGTGATGTGTGATTTATGTGTTTCCATGATTTCCTTATGTTATGCATGTTCTTGAGAAATTCATGTTTAGTAAGAAAATGAATTTTCATGATTGATTTTCCTCATGTTGTTGTGCATTGAGTATGAGTTGCCTATTTGACTTCATGAGATTAATTGATGAACATGCTTTATATGTATATGCTTTCTTGAGTAGATGGACTAATGTGTTCATGAGATTGTGTTGAGCATGCTTTAAAGGTTGGAGAAGGTAGTTCCTCCTATGAATAACAAAAATGTTGAGCTTTCATGCATAATGGGTTGTTAGATATAGTTCCTACTTCCTTGTGATGCATTGATTATGTTGAGATGGAGTTGATGTTTCTTCCTTTGAATTGTGCATTATTTTTCTGTTTCATGCATGATGGGCTGCTAGTCTTGAGTCTTTATTTCAATAAGAGGTCTAGATCGTCATTTGAGGACGAATGTTCCCAGAGGAAGATATTGTAACACCCCGGAAACTAGTAGACTAAACTAGATCTGACCATGAGGGTTAGAGTCTTAAACGTAACTCCACTTACTTAAAAATAGAGGGTTTCGTATTAAAATGTCAAGGTATGACCCATAAGGACCAACCGTGGGTCCTTGAGGAGGGCCCTGGAAACTTTCCTACAGTAGTGAACCACGGAAGGACCCATACCTCGTGGGTGGGTCCACACCTCGTGGGTGAGGGGTCCTAGGTTACTCCCTGAAATCAGGCTCTCTGAACCCAACCCACGCTTCACTAGCACGGTCCATGTGTCCAACCAAGGTCCATCTGTGAGCGTCGTGCGTGGTGACCTGGAAACCATTTTTGGTGAGTTAGTTAGGGGAACTTTGGGGTTTTCCGGTTTAAATTAATACTAAGTGAGGTAGTTTTAGTCTAAATTAGATCACCTATATAAGGATTTTATACCACTAAATTAAGTCATTCACCACATTATTTCTATAACCCAAAACTATTCCCAAAATTTCATCCTCACCAAAGAAATTCTCTCTCTAGAACTTCAAGAAAGAAGAAGAAGGAAGTTGGAGCTAGAGTTCAAGGAGAAAGGTTTTTTTCTCAAATTCATTGGGTTTCATTTCTAAGGTATGGTAACTCTTCATCCATGGATCCCCCTTCAAAACCCCAATTTCAAAGATAGAAATTCCCAAAAGCTAGGGTTTGATTCCAAAGGCATGGGTTCCTTTCAAAAACGATTCTAATGCTTGAATTACTTTATATTATGATTGAATCGGTGATTTATTATGGTTTTTATGTTGAAGTCCCCAAGAATCCATGAAACTCCCATATTCCCAATTTATGATCTTGTAATGTGGGTGTGTTGAGGAAAGAAAGATATTATGAGATTATGCTTCAAGTAATTGGGTTACTTGAATTATGTTAATATCTATGTCTAATGTAGTGAATTCTAGATGTGTTGATTTGATATGAGCTTTGATCCTTGAAAGGACAACTTATGATATTATACATGTGTATGAAGTCTTTATCTATGCTTTAAGAACACTTTGAGAGTGAAGTGTCTATGATTATGATATAGTTGTTGTATTGTTGAAAGGTTATTCTCATATACACACTGATGTATGATTATGATATGATGTGAAAGGTTTTCTCAAAATATGTTGATTTAAGGTTGAAAGGCTTTCTGACCTATCACTACAAGAAAAAGCTTCATTTAAGACCAACATTTAGGGACGAGTTAATAATCCTGTCTCTAAAAGTATATGTATTGGGACGAGATTTTTTTTCGGTCCTTAATTATGTATCTTTTAGTGAAGGTACTAAATCTAGTCTCCAAAGAAATTAATAACTAGTCCCAAATAATAATTTAGGGGTCTCCTAGAGAGAAAGTGCGGCTACAAATTGAATATTAAAGAAAAGTCTTATTTTCACCAAAACTTATAAACAAAACATAAGTGTAATTAATATTCTAAAAAACAAAGACAAAAAACGCTTTGTTTCTCAAAACATTGTCGCGAGTAAGAAAACCCTAGCAGCATCTGCCTAGCAGCGATCTCAGCATAGCTCGTAGCTCTTAGCATTTCATCTGTGTTTTCTCAAAATAGAGGAAGCACAGGTCGGCCTAGCAGCGATCTCAACTCAAACTTTATTTTCTATCTTACTCGAATATCAGGTATGCCCACCTTCGTGAGTTGATTTTTTTCGTCTCTAAATATGATTTGTTGTTTGTTTTGTGTGATTTGTAACTCCTCTTGTTTGATTTACTCTTTTACATTTGGATTAGCTGGTCGTTTTTTTAAAGTATATTAAAGTTTGTGCTGTGATAAGATCCAAAATATGAAAGGGACCAATCCTAAGAGAATAGTGTGTTTCTAACAGTTCTTGAACAGTAGAAATCGCAGCTAAATGAACTAAAATAGTGTTTGAGAGACGATATAGAGAGTTGTATTAAACTTGAGAAATCCATTATGAATTACAAGTGAAGTATTGTTCCTATTTTTCAACTGACAGTGAAAGAAAATAGTTGCAGTTGTTCAACAGATCCATGTGCGTAGTTACGTGCCACTAGTTCCTAACAGATTTCTATGTAACTAAAAAAATTAGGAATTGCAATTGCACTATTATAAAGTTATCTAATATAATGGATCATATCATAGTGTATTGTGTATGTCTAAAGAATCAATTATATTTTACAATCCAATTAACCCGAACTGATGCAAATTACCTCCTATGGTGTTGCACATCAAAGGTAGAAAAAATTATAGTTCCATTTGGGTTTGAAACATGGAAAACTCGATTAGCACCATATATTCTTCCATTCATGTCAAACTGAATATATGTTTTCTGTCTACTATAATCTTAGGTATGGCTCCTCTTTTGCGAGTTGATTTTTATTTTCTTCTCTAATTCAGTGTGTTGTTTGTTTTCTTCGAGTTACTCTTCTTGTTTGAGTTACGCTTCTTGTTCAAGTTACTCTTCTTCACTTAGATAAGCTGCTCGTGTATTTTAAAATAGATTTAAGTTTGTAATGTGATAAGATCCCAAAAATGAAGGGGATCAATCGTGGAGAAGTTAGTGTTCCTAAATAGTAAGAGAACAGTGAATTTTTCTTGAACAGAGGCACTCGCAGCTCAATGAGAACAAATAATGTTCTGATAGAAGATAGAGCGAGTTGTATTAAACTTGAGAAATCCATCTTGAATAACAAGTGAAAAATTGTTCAACTTTTAAGGCCAGCATAGAAGGTGGGAAAAGTGTATGAAGTTGTTAAAAATTATCCACTTGCGTAGTAACGCGCCACTAATTCCTAACAGATTTCTATCTAACTAGAATAAATTAGGAATTGCAATTGCACTATTATAAAGTTATTTAATAGAAATGGATCATATCATACTGTATTGTGTATGTCTAAAAAATCAATTATATTATTTTACAGTCTAATTAACTCTAACCGATGCAAATTACCTCCTATGGTATTGCACATATAAGGTAGAAACAATGGTAGTTCCATTTGGGTTTGAAACTTTTAGAACTCGAGATCTTTCAAGAAGATAAGTTCCAATAGTAGCACCATATATTCTTCCATTCTGGTCAAGCTGAATATATGTTTTCTGACTAATATAATCATAGGTATGCCTCCTCTTTCGCGAGTTGATTTTTATATTCTTCTCTTATTCGGTGTGTTGTTTGATTTCCTCGAGTTACTCTTCTTGTTCAGGTTACTCTTCTTCTCTTAGTTAAGCTGCTCGTATATTTCAAAATAGATTTAAGTTTGTAGTGTGATAAGATCCCATTAATGAAGGGGATCAATGGTAGAAGAACTTAGTGTTCCTAAATAATAAGAGAACAGGGAACTTTTCTTGAACAGAGGCACTCGCAGCTCAATGAGCTAAAATCATGTTCCGATAGAAGATAGAATGGGTTGTATTACATTTGATAAATCCATCTTGAATAACAAGTGAACTATTGTTCACTTTTAAGGCTAACAGAGAAGGCGGAAAAAGTGGTTGAAGTTGTTAAAAACGAATTAACGTTTGTAGTAACGTGCCACTAATTCCTAACAGATTTCTATCTAACTAAAGAAAAATTAGGAATTGCAATTGCACTTATAAATTTATCTAATATAAATGGATCATATCATAGTGTATTGTGTATTCTAAAGAATCAATTGTAGTTTACAATCTAATCAACTAGAACTGATGCAAATTACCTCCTATGGTGTTGCACATAAAAGGTAGAAACAATGATAGTTCCATTTGGGTTTGAAACTTTGAAAACTCGAGATCTTTCAAAAACATAAGTTCTAATAGCAACAACATATATTCTTTTATTCTTGTCAAACTGAATCTATGTTTTCTGTCGACTATAATCTTAGGTATGCCTCCTCTTTCGCGAGTTGATTTTTATTTTGTTCTCTAATTTGGTGTGTTTTTTGTTCTCTTCGTGTAACTTTTTTGTTCGAGTTTTTCTTCTTGTTCAGGTTACTGTTATTCTCTAAGATAAGCTACTCATTTATTTTAAAATAGATTTGAGTTTGTAGTGTGATAAGATCCCAAAAATGAAGGGGATCAATCGTAGGAGAACTTAGTGTTCCTAAATAGTTAGAGAATAGTGAACTTTTCTTGAACAGAGGCCGCGCAGCTCAATGAGCTAAAATAATGTTGTGATAGAAGCTAGAGTGAGTGGTATTAAACTTGAGAAATCCATCTTGAATAACAAGTGAGCTATTGTTCAACTTTTAAGGCTGACAGAGAAGGCGGGAAAAGTGGTTAAAGTTGTTTAAACTTATCCACGTGCGTAGTAACGTGCCACTGATTCCTAACAGATTTCTATCTAACTAGAATAAATTAGGAATTTCAATCACACCATTGAATAGTTATCTAATATAAAAGATCATATCAGTGTATTGTGTGTGTCTAAAATTGTAGTGAAGATTTTCAACCCTCATGTTTTTCAATATGTTCTGTAACATGGCATCTTAATCTAAAGAATCGATCCTAATTTTAGAATCAAATTAACTCGAACTAATGAAAGATGTAAAAAGCAATTGAATTGATACAAATTACCTCCCATAGTACTGCACATAGAAGGTAGAAACAATGATTGTTTCATTTGGGTTTTTAACTTGGGAAACTCGAGATTTTTCAATAAGATACATTCTAATATATAGCTGCACCATATATTCCTCCATTCTTGTCTAACTGAATCTCCACAAATTAACCAAAACAACTTTAAATAATAGATTTTAAGTAGCTTTTAGAAGGAAAAAGATTCAACTAAGTGTTGCAGCAATATGAGTCTATTTTTTTTATCGGAAGCAATCGTAGAGTAGTATATCTCATCTGAATTGTTATTTCTAACTGTTTTGACATTGAAAAATACTTCAAGTAATGGATGATTGAAGATATAGCATGAATAATGAGTTAAGAAAACTACTTTAATTTTTTTTTACAAATGTCAACTAAGAAATTTCACTGTATGTATAATAAACTTTTTGCTTTGTATGTTTTAAATCAAATCCAATTACTGAATCACAAATTATGTTCATCTTAAGATTTTTCTTATCCTTCATATTTTCTTAATCTAATTTTTATGTATTCTCCAAGGTTATGGCACCTAGTAAGCAATGGATGCAACTTTTTCTTGAAAATTGAGTCGACCAAGCCTACTTAGATGAGGTGAAAAAGTTCTTGAATTATGCTATTTCGAGTATGAGAGAAGAAAGTAAAATACTATGTCCATCTTCTGGTCAATTTATTATCTTCTATCTATTTGTTGATGAGTTGTGGTCTGAGCACCTTCTTCCATTCTCCAGGTGCCGTAAGAAAGGGACGAGAACAAGAACTTACAAACTTAATCATGTCTTCTAGTCAACAAAAGGGAGCGATACACAGGAACTTTATGGTTCTAAAGCTAGCCTATGTGAAAGTTAAGACTCCATTTCCTCCATTTACCAATCAACTTAAGAAATACATCAAAGAAGTCAAATCAAGTAAGTTTTTTCAGAACTATTGAGATTTTAATTGCATAGATACCAGACTATTAAGCTTGTGTCTTTAAGATTCAATTTTGTAGCTTTGTGTCAAATAGAATGGATGGTTTTGGGTGGTCAGGTATCAATTTAGATTTCCTTTCAATTAATAATACATGAAAGAAGCAATAGAAATATAGAAAACCGAGCTAAGTTGAAGATGTTTCATCATATTAGTATCAAGCCTATTAGAGAGATTATTAATCTGCATGTATTATCAAAAAAAAAAAAAATCTTCATGTACAATTGTATGCATGTGTTTTTCCTCCGTTTTTTATTTTCTACATGTACAGTTATTTCTGAAGTACAAATACTGCATTCATCATGGTAGTAGTGGAGATGTGTTAGATCCATTTTCTTTAAATCGTCATATAGTTGAAGAATTTCTGCATGGTGGCTTACATTTCTATGATTATTGCAAGCATATCTCATTTTAGGCCATCATTTTACAGTTCATTGTCAATAACAACTCCCTACAGTGTGGTATCTCATTAAAAACATCTCATTTCAGCTTCCCAATTTTCTAGTTCATTGTTTATAACATATTGATGATCGTAATTTTCCACTCATAGTCCACTATTGTTTCATCAATCATGGTTCTTTCTAGATGGAATAATTTAACCAGAACTGACTCAATTCATAGTTATACGTAATGGTTCTCTTTAACAAGGAAGTTTTAGGATATAAAAGTCATTGTGAATACAATCGATAGTTCTCTAGGATTTAATGCAATCATTGTGAATCCAATCTGTAGTCTTTTTAGACTTGTGATACACTATCGAATGCAATCTGTTTTTGTCTCCCAACCTTCTACATCAACTTGAAAATTATAGACGATTTAGACTTGTGATACACTACTAAATAGACAGTTGAAGTTCTGATAGGAAACTCTACGACTACGAAGAAACCATAACAAATTTCAGTCATGAACGAATTTGGTTCAAATTTGAAATTTTAGACTTGAAGTTCTGATAGGACGTTTTGGACTTGAAGTTCTGATAGAAAACAGTTGAACTCTTTTTTCAGTACTTTTATAATCTAAGAGCATCTAGCAACATTGCGTTTATGCCTGTTATTTGTCTCTTTTTCTTTTTTATTTTGGGGAGGGGGAAAGTTATGTAGTATCTGATCTATGTTCTTAATGTCTACTATTGCAAAATCTTGCAGTCCAGTACAAGAAGTGGCAGATTCTTGCAAGACTGGTGCTGCGACAAATGTAATATTTGGATTGGCTCTTGGATATAAATTTGTTATCATTCCCATATTTGCCATTGCTGCTTCTATATACGTGAGCTTCAACTTAGCTGCTATGTATGGCATTGCAGATGCTGCTCTGGGAATGCTTAGCACTATAGCCACTGGGCTCGCAATAGATCTTTATGGCCTATCAGCGACAATGCTGGTGGTATTGCAGAGATGGCTGGAATGAGCCATAGCATTCGTGAAAAGATTGATGCTCTTGATGCTGCTGGGAACACAATATCTGCAATTGGCAAGGTTAGATAAGTCTCCTTCTAATCTGTAGCATTAACCTCGCTATGTTTATCCAATTATGCTACCATCTAATTCATAGACTCTCAAATGCTAATCAGTGGTAGATTGAGTGTTTCCTGATGTCCATAGAATTTCTTTCCAATTAGATGTGTCCTTCACACTTCTTAACCAGAAAGTTTCAGCAACAGTAATTGATTAGAATTTAGATCTAAAATCAGACCTCTATCATGCTGCTACTAGTTCCTTGTGGAATTGCCTCTATTGTCTTTTCTTGATACAACGCATGCTCTCGCTGAGTTTTAGAGTTTTTTTGCGATAAGCAGTTTAACTAATTTTGGTGTAAAATTTACATATTACTCCTTATCTATACCAATGGTTACTTATGGTCTTTTCAAATATTTTGTACTTACAGATTTTGAAGATTGAAGTTACAAGTCAAGATGCAAGTTTAGAAGATGCAAAAGACTATTATTATTTTGCTATGGAAGTTATGCAAAACTTGATATCATAGTCTAGCTTGAGATGTTGATAAGCTAAGCTTTTTTGTTAAGAAAATATTGAAATTAACATCATGGGATGTGACCCAATTTATATATTTTTATCAGCCTTTTGCTTGAAGACTTTTTGTCGCAATCTTATGTTTATTGATAAATATTTTTAATTTTGTGATACGAAACGTAAGAAACATTGGTGGTCAATTAGAGACCAAAAATGTTGCTCGTCCCTAAAAGTTCATCTAGGACGAAACAATTTCTCGTCCCTAAAGGTTAATTTAGGATGTGGTAGCTACCGGTCATAAAAAAGTGATCTACGACGAGGTAGTTTCTCGTCGCTACAGGGATTTAATGACCAAAAAATAACTAGTTTTTAAAGAAGAAAATCAACTATTTGGGATGAAATATATGGTCTCTAAAATTACTTTTGCGACCAGCTTTGCTTCCGTCTCTAAAAACATTTATGGACCAGCTAACGGAGCCCGTCGCAATTGACCTTTAGCGAAGAGGCCTATTGGGACGGGAGGCGACTAGCCTTTCCTTGTCGCAATAGACTATTTAGGACCAGATTTGGACTTTTTGGGACTAGATTTCCCTTCCTTAGAGGGTGTTTTTCTTGTAGTGTATTTAGTCTATATGAAGACATGAACGGTGAAAGGTTATTCTCATGCATGATCTATGAGCTATCTTATGAATTATGTTTGATTGAGTGTCAAGACATACTTCCATGAATATGAACGTGAGTCAAGACTTGATATGTACTCCATGGGAATTAGATCTTAGCACCGAGTGGATATTGACTATGAGATGGAATCTTTTACACTAGTTTAGTTTGGCTTCCCAATGGGACCTTTTACACTAGTTGAGTCCGGGTTCCCAAAGTATATCTCATGTGATGGAGACCTTCTACTTTAATTGAGTTCAGGTTTCTAGTAGAAAACTCCTCATCCCATAAACTATGTGCCCTTATAGGTATTTAGCTAGTGGATCCACCTAAGCTTAGAGTATGGTTCTATCTTAGGGAAGTAGAGCAACCCTTTTCGGTGTGGGAATCATCGGGTTCTATGTTAGCTCACATGGTATCATGTCGGTTAAGGCTTATTCCCACAACAACAATAACATGAATATGAATATGAATTATGATCTATGGTTTCTCAAGAAGCTTTTATATGCGGTTCCAAGATCTTAAAGGTAATGAATATGAATATAGGCCAAAAGAGGTTTACTTAGCATGGGTGAGATCTCTGGGGTCTTATTCATGCATTGCAAAAGTAAGCTTTGAGGGTGTTTATGAAGTGTTTCTCTTATGTTATGATTATCCATGTATTGACTACACTTATAACTCATGCCTTTTCTACTATTTTCATGATGATGTTCAAACTAAGTAAATTGCATGCATTCAAATAAAATGTCTCTTTTAGCATGTTTTCAATATTTTTATGCATGGCTATCATACTTGGTGCATTTTTTTACTAACACCTATTTTTCCTACAGTTTCCCCAAGTGTAAAGTCCGGTTCTCAAGGTGATCATCGTCATGGCTAAAGTATGGATTTGCTTATTCTCCTAGCTTGTTGGTGAGTCCTCATGATTCGAGGATGGATGTTATCTCATTGTAGTTCATTTATTGTATTTCCTTTTCGTACTATGTTGTATGGGCTATGTCCCTTTTCACTTCGAATATTGTAATAGATGGCTATGTGGAGACTTAGAGTCTAGACTTCCGCTTTCCTTTTTAAGAAAATTTTAGACTTGAAAATGCATTTTTACTCTTATTGTTTTATAGCTTATGTTATGATATGCTAAGTGGCTTGCATGGAGTCCTTCGGGTTCTATACGCGATGTTACTTCTAAGGGGACCCCTGGGTCATGATAGAGATGCACAATATCCACTAGGGACCAGGGCTAATGCATAGTTTTCACCAATTTTCGCCCTTCTACCAATGTTTTCAACTTTTCTTCTCAACACAGTGCATTAAGGATTACTTTTAGGATCGAATACTTATGATATCAATAGAAAGGGATTCATCTCAATCATGCGGTTTAACAACAAAATCAAGCCTAATGGGCTCAATGGGGCTTTACTAGGGATAATTCATTGGGAGGCATAAAATAGAGTCAAGAATTGGTTCTTTCAAAGAAATACCTTAGTCACTTTCCCTGAGTCATACAAGTTACACATTCAACACACATGTGGCAAGTTCTAGCTATCAGTCAAACAAAGAACCAAGGAATTACTCACCACACATGGCATCACGACACACATAAGGACAACATCATTTCTAGAATGCTCCTATAGATTGCATTACGATATTTCCACTCAATTAAGCCTACTTAGATTCATTTAGAGTCAAAACAATGAACACATGCTTGTTTCAAGGTTACTGGTTCAAGTTTTCCTATACGACTGTTACTACCCATTACTTCTGGCTAACTTTCTAAGACAAGGTTTCAAAATGCGAACATGTTGGTTTCCCAATTCTACTCCTCTTCATGACTAATTTTCCCTTAAGACAGTTGTCATCAATCCATCATTGGGAACTATCACTCCTATGACAACTTTAAGACTCAACAAAAACAATAAAACTAGTCCTAGTAGGTTTAATGGGACTATCCTCAGGAAAAGTACCAAAAAAAAAAGTTGAGGAACCCAAATAGGAAAGACTCGATAAAGTAGTAAAATATATACAAAGAGAGTTATCTCCCACCCCACACTTAAAGATAGCACTGTCCCTAGTGCACACAAATAACACAAAGTATAGAGTTAGAGAGACTCCCTTAAGCCTCGTCGTCATCATCATGACCATCTGCCATATCACTGGAACCATAGAACGCCATCAAAGCAGTAGCATTCTCATCAACATCAGCACCATCAGCACCATCATCCTCCTCATCCATCGTCACATCAGTGGTAGCCTCATAATTATCAAGCGGCTCATGAA
Source organism: Solanum bukasovii (assembly GCA_029582585.1). Taxonomy (NCBI): domain Eukaryota; kingdom Viridiplantae; phylum Streptophyta; class Magnoliopsida; order Solanales; family Solanaceae; genus Solanum; species Solanum bukasovii. The sequence continues at coordinate 26,444 of JAJOOI010072159.1, read as the reverse complement.
ATGTCGGACCCATTCTACACATATAGGCTGCACTATTCGTCAGCGGGTAGCACTCGGCTAGGCTCTCCGTCTCGTCATCAGTAACAGGGAACCCCCAATCCTAATCTGCAACTCTGCCATGCCAAACATTCTAGACATCCAACTATCATCTAGCCCTTGACTTTTTTGTGCCGATAGGACAGGTCCATATGACATGTCGAGAGCTTTAATGCGTGTGACATCCACCATATTACATATAAAGTACAAGACCCTAGCTGCAGTCATTTCAAGCTATTCTTCCTCAATTCCCTCCTCCCGTAGAAATCAAGGTATAAAACCACTATAGCAAAACCTCCACCACACATTGTTATGAAACTTCATCCTATTCTACCACAACACAACCCCCACATTAATTTGCATACCTTTCATAAGCATGTACACCAAAACTACGCACTCCCTAGTAACATCGGAGGTGTGTTTACCCAGTAAGAAGACACAACACACAATTTTGAGCCATACTTTATCCACTCGGTTCAAGTTTTCATAGTGGAGAGTGGTGTGTCTAGCGGTATCCTTATTGCGATCCCACCTACCCGTGGATTCAGCCCCACACAAAGTATGTCGAATATCTTTATAGGGAGGGGTTGCATTAAACCTGTTATAATCATCATCATCATAGTGGGGTGTACCTAAAAGCACATTCAACACTTTAGAAGTATAGCGGAACGTCTTACCACGAATTGGTACCGACTTATTGTAATGGGTTTCAGTGATCCAATTAGCATAAAATTCCCTTACCAAGGTGAGATTACAATCCCCTTGGTTTCCAAAAATATAGCGCAGCCCCAAATTACACACAATTTCTTGAATAAACGGAAATTTATCTTGTAAACGTACCTCATTGACATACTCATCTTCGAGATATTTAGCTTGTTTTTGTCATTCAAACCATTCATTGCCATATTGTTCAACTTTTTTCTTTCCAAACTTTTGGAAAGGAGTTCGGCAACTAGAAGACCCGGAAGCATCACCATTATGGAACGCTTAGAACTTGCTCCCACATCCACATTCTTACACTTATGAGCCGTTAGAACCAACAAGAGAAGAAAATAGAGAAAGAAAAAAGAATTCAGAAAAAAGAGAGGGTCAGGTTAGGTAGTGGGGTGAAGAAGAAAGAAGAAGAAGAAGAAGAAGAAGAAGTTGAGGGAGAGAACAAAGGTTGAGTTGGGGTTTGTATGGAGGAAATTGGGAGAAAAAGTGAAGAAAAAGATGGAGAGTTCATGGATTTGAAAGGGTGAGTCGGTTGTTGTTGTGAGAAAGTGGGTAGATTAATGGGTTTTGGGAATTAAAAGGGTGGGATGGGAAAGGGTCAGGTCTAAAATTGAATTTGGGATGACCCATCTGAAAATTGCTCTTAGGCGCAATAAGGGCACCTCGCACTATCACTGCGCCAGGCGTGGTGCTCTATCGTTTTGGTTCTGGCGCGTTGCTCCACTCAGTGCGCCAGGACAACTTCTTTGTAGTTCTTACTCTGGTGTGGCACGCCAGTCAGTACCCCGCCTAAATTTTTTTATACATATCTATTAAAATTAAAGTTACGTATAATTGAAATCCTAACTATCTAATACTAAAACTAACAAAACATCAGTAGATCCTATGAATTGAAACTAAGTTACGAAAATTTCAAAAATAAGCAAACTAACTATCTATTCCATATCTTTCACAGGTCACCTCTCGTGGAGCTCCTAATTTAACATCACTACTCGACTGAGCTCAGATAATTCATGATTCAGCTCAAGAGCCTCCCGATCACGATCTTCATCTTCACTATTGTAGTTTTTGACTCTTTACTGATTCACCTAGAATGACGGGACATTTTTACCTTTAAGTTCCATGGCATCATGTTGCGTCATCCTCACCACTTTGAAGGGACAACTCCATTTTTACCTTAGTTTTCTGAGGAATAACTTAAAGCCTTGAGTTAAAAAGTAGTACCTTTTCTCCTGGACTAAAAGTGCGAGTAATTAAGTGTTTGTCATGCATCATTTTTATCTTTTCTTTGTAGAGCTTGGAATTCTCATACGCATAGAGCCTAAACTCCTCAAGTTCATGAAATTGACCCACTCTCTTCCAACCGACCAACTCGGGGTCCAAATTTAACTTCATAATTGCCCATTACGTTTGGCGCTTTAATTCTGCCATATGATGACATGCCTTGGCGAACACCATGTGATAGGGAGAAGTCCCTATGGGTGTTTTATATGCAGTTATATCCGCCTATAATGCATCATCAATCTTCTCTGACCAATATTTTCTTTGCGCATTTACTGTCTTCTGCAAGATTTGCTTCACCTCTCTGTTCAACACTTCCACTTGACCACTTGTTTGAGGATGGTAAGCTGTAGAATATTTATGCTGAATACCATACTTAGCAAGAAGACTCTACACTAGATGGTTAATGAAATGCTTACCTCCATCACTTATGATAACCCTCAAAGTGTCAAAGTAAGTGAAAATTGCTTCTTGATGAATTTAATCACCACTGTTGAGTCATTCATGGAAAGAGCTACCGCCTTAACCCATTTGGATGCATACTCAACAGCCACTAGAATATATTGGTTTCCACTAGATAGTGGGAAAGGAGCCATGAAGTCAATACACCACACATCAAGAATGTTATTAGTGGCATCTCATATATTCTGGATATAGTACCTAATCTTTGGCATTGATAACATCCCCTCACATAAGCAATAGAATATTTAAAGAAGGAGAGCCAAAAGAAACTAGATTGTAGTACCTTCTACGTTGTGCGCTCTTCTCTATGGTGTACTCCATAAGGGCTTGCATGAGAACTCTCGAGTACTTTCTTGACGTCATATTCTGGAATGCATCTTCTTACCACCTGATCCACTTCTTGCTTGAACAAGAATGGTTCATCCGAGATGTAGAACTTAGCATCATGAGTTAGCTTTTTCTTTTATTGGGTGGTTCCACTTGGAAGGTACTCTCCGCTTACTAACACAAATATTATATCAGCATACCAAGGATCTTGAGAGATATTCATTGACATCAATTGTTCATGCGGAAAATCTTCCTGGATTTTTTCCCCTTCATGTACATGGGAGAAATCTTCTAACTTGGACAAATGATCAACTATTTGGTTCTCAGTACTCTTTCGGCCTTTTATCTCAAGGTCAAATTCTTGGAGAAGCAATATCCCCTGAATCAGCCTTGGTTTAGCATCCTTCTTGTTGAATAGGTACCTAACAACACATGGTCAGTATAAACAATTACCTTGGTACCTACCAAGTAAGATTTGAACTTGTCGAACGTGAATACTAGAGCCAACATCTCCTTCTCAGTCACTGTGTAATTACCTTAATCAGAATCAAGGTTCTTGCACGGATAGTAGATTGAATGAAACACTTTATATTTTATTTCTCTAAATACTGCACCGACTACTACATCACTTGCATCACACGTGAGTTCAAATGGTATCAATAGTTAGGAGCAATCAAAATTGGAGCTTCGATTAAGTTCTGCTTCAACACCTCAAACGCCTTCAAGCTTATCTCATCAAACTCTAATTTGACCTCCTTTTCCAAGAGACTGCACATAGGTTTGGCTATCGTGGAAATATCCTTAATGAATCTCTGATAAAAACATGTGTGCCCAAGGAAACTTCGCACCCCTTTTACAGAGATAGGAGGGGGCAATTATTCAATAACCTCCACTTTGGATTTATCAACTTCAAGTGACACTTTTCCCAGTTGAGCACTAAATTTGTGTCTTCACATCGAGCAAGTACTCTATCAAGGTTTTAGAGTCATACCTCAAAAGACATTCCAAAGATCGATCCATGAACACCTCTACGAAATTTTCCATCATATCATGAAAAATGGCCATCATGCACCTTTGAAAAATCGTCGGTACATTGCAAAGTCCAAATGGCATGCGTTTGAATGCATATGTACTATAAGGACAAGTGAATGTGGTCTTCTCTTGATCTGCGGGAGTAATCAAAATCTGATTATATCCGGAGTACCTATCTAAGAAGCAATAGTTTTCCTGCTCTCCTAAACGGTCAACCATCTGATCAATGAAAGGGAAACAATAGTGATCTTTTCGTGTGACCTCATTTACCATCTGGTAATCCATGCAAATTCTACATCTAGTAAATATTCTTGTGGGAATCAACTCATTTTTCTCGTTCTTCACCACTGTCATACCTCCCTTCTTTGGGACACACTGCATAAGATTTACCCTCTTGCTATCAGAAATTGAGTACACGATTCCAACATCTAACCACTTTAGTACTTCCTTTCTCACCACTTCTTTCATCAAGGGATTCAGTCTACGTTGATGTTATGAATTTTCATTGTGATCATCCTCCATATAGATTTTGTGCATACATAATGCCAAACTAATCCCATGGATATTACAACCCAATAGATCTCTTCCTTCACTTCAAGATTCTCAATGCCGCATCAATCTGTGTTTAAGACAATTTTGCAGAAAGTATTATAGGTAAGGTTTCATTGTTACCCAAATATGCATACCTTAGGTTAACAGGCAAATATTTCAACTCCAATTTAAGTGCTTCTTCAATTGAGGGTTTGGGTGGAGGCCCGAATTCAAGATCCAATGATTCTACCCTACCTCTATGTGTTACCAAAACTGTTAAATTCAAACCTGCCGCTAACTTTTGAGCTTAAATATCTCCATCTATGTCATGTTCCACTAAAACTCTTTCCAAGGGATCCTCGGAAGCTATACAATGTGACTCTACTACTATATCTATAACAGTAATGGCGGACAACTCTTCATAGATGGAAGGCAATTTCATGGCGCGATATACGTCAAACACTTCAACCTTATCGTGTGCCCTCATAGTCATCTACCTAGCTACTACATCAATCAATGCTCGCTTCGTGGCCAAGAAAAGACACCCCAAAATGAATGGAACTTTTTGATCAGGCTCAAAGTTTAAGACCATAAAGTCCACCAGAAAGATCAACAAACCCACTTGCACCAACACATCCTCTATTACCCCTTCTGGTCTAGCAATGGACCTATCCGCAAGTTAGAGAATGAAAGTGGTTGGGTTTGGACTCCCCAAATCAAGTTTCTTGTATAAGAATTTTGACATGATATTAATGATTCCACCCAGATCACATAAACCCCGGGCATGGATACTTTGTCCGAATGTAATTTTCATAGTAAAGCTACCCGAATCCTTCAACTTCTTGGGTAGTCTAATTTGAATTCGAGAACTGCACTCCTCAGTAAGTGCTACTATTTCATACTCCATGAGCCTCCTTTTGTTTGCCATTATCTCCTTCAATTATTTGGAATAGATAGGAATTCCCTACAAAATATCAACCAAAGGCAGGTTAATGTGAAACTATTTAAGGAGAGAGAGAGAAACTTACTGAAGTATTCATCTTTCTGAACTTTTGTGGAAAAGGAGGAGGTGGTTTCATTTAAAGAACAATTTTCTCAAGATTGCCAACTGGAGTTAGGATGGTTTTTATTTCCACCCCATGGGAAGTTAGGATGGTTTCTCCAACTGGAGTTATAAGTATTGCCAAAACTTTGCTGACCTCCATCTCTTTGCGCATTGCCCACATAGTTCACGAAATCCGGATTTGCCTCACAAAATTTAGTTTCATGTGCTCCACTACCTCTGACTCTGCACCAAACTGTTGATTGTTGTAAAGCATTCAGTGGTGCTTGATTTAGTGCAATTTGTTTGAACTGCATGATTATGTTATAGTTCATTGCATCTAGTTTTGTGTTTATCTCGGCAGCTTGATCCACATCTAGAATTTCTGCTGCCCTTTGTGTCGTGGTCTTTGGTACTTCCCAATCCCAAATAGGATTTTCTTCTAAGAGTCTATCTAGAAGGTCAAATGGCTCTTTGTTGGTCTTTGCTAAAGCTTGTTCACCTTCTCCACTATTAAGAAGTACCCGTGCATTATAATCCAGACCTTCAAAGAAAGTGTGAGCAAGTCCCTCATTAGCATGGTAGTGATGTGGACAAGAATTCAATATTTGCTTGAATAGATCCCATGCTTGGTACATATCTTCCCTATTTTTCTACTTCAAGCTCAATATTTCACTCCTCAACCTTGCAGTTTTGGCTAATGGAATGAATCAACACAAGAACATTTTTGCTAAATAATCTCATGTAAGTGATGGAATTTGGTGGCTCTGTATTTAACCATTGTCTGGCTTCTCCCAATAATGAGTGTAGAAAAAGAATCAACCGCATATAGTCCAATGAAACTCCATTTGGGATGTATATATTGCTTATATCTAAAAATTTCCAAATATGGACTTGAGGATCCTCACGAGGGAGATTGGTGAATTGTCCCATAGCGTGTATGAGTTGCACTATGTTCTCCTTCAACTCAAATCTGCCACCCGCTTGTGGTTTTCATATACTAGACGCCACATTGGCTATAAGTGGGACTGCCGCATCACGAACTAGTTTTGCCAATATAACTGTGGTACCTCTTGTCCTTGATTATTCATATTTTCCACGTGGTAACCTTGAATTTTTTCCAGGGGACCCAGTCCCAATTCTTGCTGACGTCTTTGATTAGCCAGCTTTCTTCGTAGTCATAGAGCTCTTTCTGGTTCGTCGTCTAGATCGACAAGATCCCCTTTTCAAGCTAGACTTAAGAACCAAGTGTCTCATACAAAAGAGCTAAGATACAATTATTAACACTTCAACAATCTAATTTTAGACTAATGAAAATTCAATAAAAATTAATTTCTAAGTCCCCGGAGTGCGCCAAAACTTTTTGCTCCCAATTGCACACCCAAGTGTACGTGGTCGCGCAAGTAATGTAGTGGCTCTTAAAAGAACTGGATTGTCGAACCCAAAGGATTTGTCGATTAACTACTTTTAATAAATTATACTAGTCTAATTATTTATTTAAGATAATCGAAAGTGTTTGATTTTTATTTGTAAAGATAATAATGCAGGAATGAAATAATAAAATTACTTACAGTGATTAGGAAAATTTCAGGGCTGCAGTATGCATTGAATTTCATGTATCGTATCTCAATAAATGAACTAATCTAGGTTATAAAGTTACTGATTAATAGGGTTGACTTTATGAGCATAGTCTCCCGACCTCTAATCGCCTACTCCAATTAGCAGTCTAGCTACATCATTAAGCGGGGATATACAGTCCTAATTGGCGAGCATTTAAATTTCTTCCTGTTTCGTAACCAAGCTAGGTGTTCGTCCGAGTGTCACTCCTGAACACAAATCAACTCAATTTAATGGAAGATCAAGCTTTATGTGTCCTTTGGTCTATCTACCTTAGCATCTCCCAAATTTAAGAGAAGACAAGAGATTTGTCTCTATGATAGATAGTCAATAAATACTAAAATAAGAACACAAAAGTAACTTAAAATGATAGCCATGAATTAATTCAAAACAATTGATACTAAAAAATCATCCGTAGCTACAGCTACAGAACCAGAGCGTTTAGCCACTTATTATATTCAAAAACCTTAAAATAGTATTGTTCGTGCGATTTCCAAAATAAAGATGAGTTAAAAATCGAAACCTATTACAAAACATTGATCCTTGCCTTTGCACAACAAAAAGAAGTCAAACCCCCAAGAGATAACCCTAATGTCATATTTATAGAGTTTAGGTATTTCTAATTTTGGTCTAACAAGGAGTCCTAATTAATTCAATTTTTACAGGGCACGTCGAACACAGGCTAGTGCGCCACGGCAGACAGTGCGCCAGTAGGAGCCTTAAGTTGTTCAAGTTGTGGCGCGCCGCACCAAGCAATGGCCTGAAGATCACTTCTGTGGTATTGTCCATGGCGCGTCGGGCCAGACTGTACGCCTAAAAAGGTCGCATGTGGTTGTAGCCTTGGTGCCTCGTGCCAGGCTGCAATCCTCTTTAGTTTATCTTCGTGCTTCCTTACTTCTCCTTTTCTTAAATCAACTCCATTCGCCTTGCAAGTTCCTGCAACACCTAATCACATGTTTTAGTGCACAATCATAGAAAGTTAGACAAAACAAAGTTAATAGTCTCAAGATTATTCTTAAATTCAACCCAACCTGGGCAATTATTTGTAATCTCGGCATATAAATATGCCTAAGATCACCACCGCACACTTGAACCTTTGTTCGTCTTTGAACAATCTTTAAACCATCAACTCATTCTCCTTGCCTTTGGACTTATCAACCTTCCTTAAAATTAACCACACACCTTTTAATCATTCTTTCGTAGTTCACCTTGGATGCAACACTTAACAGTTTACTTTCTCACTATGATATACCAATTAATAACACATATGCTCAAAGAATGACTTATTTATCATGTTCCCGGGTTAATTTAATTTAATACCCACACACCAAATATTATCATACCCAAACATGTGTCATGAATGCCTTCACCAATTTGTATTTAGTATAGACTTTCACTCCTTTACTCAAACAATTTTACATTTTGTTTTAGACAAGGCAATTTTTTTCAAACATTTCACTCACTCTAACAAATGAAGTTCTTACCTCCCATAACATGCCATAAGCTTGCCCTTAGTATATTTTCATTTTCACCACGTATTTCTCTAGGAATCAAGAGGACTTTTATTTGGTTGTAATGTTGCCTTTGGGTAAGGAAGAATATTTAGGATACATTTAGTGACTACACATCCCTAATGCACATGTGATTGCTTTTCAGACATACATCTTCACTAGCCTCTTTTCTACTATGGTACACAGTTCCTGACTATTTTCCCAATTGTATTTCCAGTTTTACCCCTTATGTTCTGTATTATATTTTGGTTGTTTACTTATGCCTTTGCGCTAGCCACCCTCCACTCATGCTTTGACGCTCGATTGAGGTGCACAATATCCTTTATTAGGACCTGGGCCAATGTTTTAAGTATACTTCTGAAATAGCCACCCTCGACTTAAGTTTTTAGACTTGGTTGAGGTGCACAATATCCACTAGGGACTAGGGCAAATATAAAGTTTTCACCATTTTTGTTTTCCTTTGCACACATGAAGCATTTTCACCATTTTCCCACTTCTACTAATGTTTTCAACTTTTCTTCTCAACACAATGCATTAAGTATTACTTTTAGGATCGAATACTTATGATATCAATAGAAAGGGATTCTGCTCAATCATGCAGATTAACAACAAAATCAATGCTAAACGGCTCAATGGGGCTTTACTAGGGATAATTCATTAGGAGGCATAAAAAAGAGTCAAGAATTGGATCTTTCAAAGAAATGCCTTGGTCACATTCCCTAAGTCATAGAAGTTATGTAGTCAACACAAGCAAGTTCTAGATGTCAATCAAAGCAAGAACCAAGCAATTACTCACAACACGTGGAATCACAACACACATAAGGACAACATCATTTCTAGCATGCTCATATAAAATGAATTACGGTGTTTCCACTCAACAAATCCCACTTAGATTCATTAAGAGTCAAAACAACAAGAACATACTTGTTTCAAGATTACTGGTTCACAGTTTCTTACAATTGTGACTACCCAAGACGTCTCGCTAACTTTCTAAGACAATGTTTCCAAATGCCAATAGGTTTGTTTCCCAATTCTACTCCTCTTCGTGACTAATTTTCCCTTAAGATAATCGTCATCCATCCATAATTGGGAACTGTCACTCCTTTGACAACTCTAAGACTCAACAAAAATAATAAACTAGTCCTAGTCGATTCAATGGGACTATCCTCAAGAAAAGTACCAACAACAAAAGCTGAGGAACCCAAATAGAAAAGACTCGATAAAGCAGTAATATTGTATACAAAGATAGTTACCTCCCACCCAACATTTAAAGATAGCATTGTCCCTAGTACGCACAAATAACACAAAGTATAGAGTTAGACAGACTCTCATAGGCCTCATCATCATTACCACGACCATCTGCCACATAAGGGACACTATTGATACGCTCAAATTACACCTCCCTGAAGAAGTATAAGCGATCGTCATAAAATAAAGAACCCAACTTGTAGGTTGGGGTCGATCCGAGGAGGAATATGGTTCAGACTTAAACTTAACTCACTATTATATTCGTTTAGTCAAACTATTTCCGAGACAAGTAAATAAAAGGGGAGGGGGAGAGGGGGTTTGTAAGAAAATAACTGATTGTTTGTTAGGTAACAAGTGAGCAAGATTCAAACTTTAAGTTATCAATACGAGAGAGAAATTAGGGTGTTCGTGTTCCCCACGAGCTCTTAACGCAATAATCCTAATAATAGTAGTCCCCTTCTAGTGTTTTACATGCAAAGTTGGTAAGTTAGGTTTCCCTAGGTGATTGGTCCTCCAAATAAAGAATTCAATACGCACATTGGTCCGGCTACGAGTGTATACTTTACTAACCCTTACCTTTACCACATATTAGAAATCACATCAATGTATGGCTTAGTTTTCACCATCGCACCAATTCACATTAGACTATTAGATAGCATCCACTAAATCTCTGTTGTTAATTCTTTTGTCATTCATTACCTCCTTGGTCCGGCAAGTAGGAACGAGGCGAGTTTTGACGTATGCAACCGTTAAAAAGACTTCTAAGCAAAAGAATTATCAATACATGCATGAACATTATTATAGAATTACTTAATTATTATTCATATATTGTTAATTGCTCATGGTTCCCACAACCCTAGTTGTGGATTTAGCAACTCATGCTTAAAAGAACACAATTCATCTTTTTATAAAAAGAATTCATGAACTTATGATTAGAGTAGATGAAACCCGAAACCTCTATTTGAATTTCAAAGTGAAAATCTTATAAACTGAAGTTTGGAAATCAAATTGCTAAAAGTTTGCAAGTTAATTCCCAAAGAAACACAAAAAATCAAAGTATACAATGTTGTCGAACCCCCAAAAATGATGTTTATAACTCTTATTTATAGAAAACATGTCCTAAATAAAAAGGAAACAAAATAAGGAAATAAGTTGTATGGAACGCGATTTCAAGTGATGACTCGACCTACGGACCGTGGGTCGACCTATGGTCCGTAGGTCCCCTTCTAGGGCTCCATACTTAGGATTTTTCATTAGGTAGTGGAACTTCAACTCTCTGATCCCATCGACGGATTTGCAGGACGGCCTGTGGGTCGACCTACGGTCCGACAGTTGCTTTGTCGTTCCACACTTGGTCAGAATTCCCTAATGCTCCATCTACACCTGCCCAATGACGATCCATGTATCAGTTCGTAGCTAGCCCTTCTATGTGATTGCAACACTCATCTCCATCAACTGCATTCAGGCTTATTTCCTGCAAAAATAATACAAAACACATTATTTCTAATACAATATAGCCCTAGATACACACAACTTCTAAGTGAGACACATCAAAAATACCGTAAACTCACGGTATATCAACACCCTCAACTTCAACTTGTTGTTTGTCCTCAAGCGACACACTAATACTATAAATGACACTTATGTAGAAGCAGACATAAAAACTCAACCAATCACATGGCCTACTGAATCCATTCCATTTCGTTAGTGCAAATCTTTTCATTTAGACTCAACCAACTAACTCATACGGATCAAAACATGACATAGATCGTCCAACAGACATCACAACATACACCATTCACAATCACTAACGTATCAATTTTCCAATAATGTAACTAGTGCCCTCACTTCAAAAGAAATCCTCTTTTAACTCACAATAGATATGACTTACAAGTTTTTAGGATTCGTTCAACACTCACGCTCACAAGTGACTTCAAGTACAATTGGTGCTCAATACCATAGGCTTTCCCGTATTTTCACTACTTAGACTCTCCAAACTAGTTGCTAGGATCACTATAGGACTTTTTTAGCTTTTAACGTAGGCTCAGGGTCAGGTATGGTAGATTTAGGTACTTTTTAGTGACTTTATGCCCTCCTTGACTCTACATTGGCTTTTTACCTCTTTTCTCAACCTATTCTTGACATCCTTTCATTTTATTTTCTTTCCCTTGACTCCCTTCAACACAAATGTGACTTTTAACTTTATAGCTCTTTTTTTTACTTTCTTCTTTTTCTTTCACTTTATTTTTTTTATTTCTTTAAGCACTATTTTTTTTCATCTTTTTACTTCTTTCGCACAAAGTCACATCTTTTTGTTTTGTGTTTCTCTCTTCAACACAAAACTCTTTTCGTACCCTTTTTCTTTCAATTTCCTTTTTCACAGCCACCCTCAACTTATGTGGTTAGCATGAGTTGAGGTGCATAATATTTGATGTCAGACCAGGGCCAAGATCAAGGTAATTTTTTTGAATTAGCCACCCTCAAGTTAGTATTTTGGCATAAGCTAAGGTGCACATGTCCAAGGAAGGACCGGAGCCAAAACAATTATGTTAGGGAATGTGAGTTTGGTAAATTGAAAGAAGTGGTCTATAGTAGGTTCAAACATTTGGAACATTTATTTCATTTTGTTGGATCATTTTAGGCTTGAGTGGACTTATTTGAACAACGGCCTATGATAATTTCCTAACATCTAGCCTAGATTATCTTAGTAGGACCAACGGGGAATGCTCTAGATTGGCACACAATATATAAAATACAAGCTTTCCTCACACACACTTGGCACATTGTTTCATTATCAGAATATTCGAATACCTAGTTCAAGTTTTAACTGAAGTCATGAGGTCAAATCGGTTCCTTATCATGTCACATTGACATCCAGCACATTAAACTTATCAAGCCTAAAGATCTAGCACAGTTCACACTTTTTGGACGTGGATCATTTTTTTCATGCTTTTTATGCCATCATGCTTTCATTTTTCTACTTACTTCTACACATACATTCCTGAACATGTCAGTTCAACAAAAATTAAAACAGTCTCTTGGGGAAAAGAACACAGGCATGAAAACCCCAAGAGAGGATTATGAGTTTGGTTACTCAGACTTCAACCTATCATTCACTATCCATTTACCCCACCCCCAAAAAAATAAGGTGCAATTGCCCCCAATGCACAAAAATGAAAAGTAAAATATAGAGTGAAGCAAACATATGGCGCATATGCGCCGAAGACCTCCCACGAAGCGGGTGGGTCCGGTCTCCCGGAACACGCTGGATCAACACTAGGAATGCCATTAGTAGTGCTCCCATTAACTATCCCAACACCCTCAGTAGTGCTCACACTGCCAGATGGGCCAACACCTATCTCACTGGCTTGTTGTTGTCACATCTCCTCATCCAGTAATGATGTCCTTGTGGCCTCTTCCAACTATTGGTTCTCCTTCTTCCTGAATATTCGGGCCTCTTTAGTGTCAGCAGTAAAGTCGGAATGGGAGCGCTTCTCAGTAAAGTAGGAAGAGTCCGGTGGTGGCATGGAATTGCCAAATAGGGCACACATCAACACGGTATCATCCTCCTATTTAGGGGCAGACTCTTGTGCAGACTCGAGAGGGGCTAGGAGGGTATCAACATCAGCACATCGGCTGGCAAACTCCGTATGAAGGGTAGCAAAATTAATTGTCAGCGTTGGCCTCTCTAAGACTCGCAACTCAAAGGTATCCAGGTGCTTATAAATGGCCTGAGTCTTCAAGTCTATCAGCTTCTCCATCCTGGCCTCGGACATCCCAATAGAATGCTGCATCCATGGCCTAATATGCTACAGTAGTGTGGCCATTTGTGTGTCCATCTTCAGAACTCGAGGTAGAGGAACGGGAGTGGACCCAGAAGAGGGAGCTACTCGGGAGGTGCTAGGGGCCTAGCTAGTGGCTGAAGAGAGTGAAGTTGGAGCATCTGCTGACGGGGCTAGAATGGTGGTGTCATTGTCCTGCATCCGCTCTACATCTGTAGCTAGGTCATCCCCCAAGGGAGGTACAACAACATGTGGCTCTCTCCGTGGGGAAGCTAAGTTGGCGTCATCTCGAATAAGGCCAATATCCAAAGTCTTAGTCGCAGTAAGCAACCGGTCACAATGCCAAACAAGGACATAAGCATCCCTAAAGAGGTGGAAGATGAGGCACGGGAAAGGCAGAGTAGTGGTGGCCTTTAAGGACCTCTCATGAATCTACGCAATCACATTACAGGCAAAGTCAACCTCAACACCTGATAGAAGGGCTGCAATCATCAAGGTCTAGTCCCAGGTGACTACATTTTCTGCCTGAGTCGGGGACAGTCTATTTCGGACCAACATCAAGGTCTAGTCGTACTCACCCGTATTAATTGGCAAAGTGTTGGCCGGGCCATAGATAAAATAGTGGATCGTGGCCACAGAGATGTCAACTATGAAACCTCGTACTATTGTGCCCTCAAGTGGAGGCTGAGCCGCGGACTTGGCCTGTTTGTTATGGAGTTGCTGACAGTGGCAGCATACATGCATAAAACTCCCGAACTATCTCCTCATTGTATGTCCCTGGGCTATGAGCCATCCACTCATATGTATGTCGTCAGAAGAGCTCCTCGACGATTAGTGTGGTGTGGAGGCTATATGTGAGTACCCGACGCTTCTCAATGACTAATTTGTCCATCTTATCGTGCTCATTCAGCATGCAAGCATCGGTGTATAGCTGTTATTGACCCTTCATGCACCACATGTTTGGCTCCATGGAGGCTCAGAATTGGGGCAATGGAATATCTCTCGTGCTATCATCCTCAGACGAAGATTTGGTGCTTCCACTAAAGCTGGAGACTGACTGCAACTCAGAGCCACTTTGTGATCCAATCAGTGAGGCCCCTTCCTCAGACGCGGAGCAGTTACCTCGTCGGACCTCACCTGTCCGGCAAGTAGGAACGAGGTGAGTTCAAACGTTTGCAATCGTAAAAAAGACTTCTAAGCGAAAGAATTACCAATACATGCATAAACACCATTTAATAATTACTTAATTTTTATTCATACACTGTTAATTGCTCATGGTTCTCACAACCCTATTTGTGGATATAGCTACTCATGCTTGAAAGGACACAATTCATGTTTTGATAAAAAGAATTCATGAACTTATGATTATAGTAGATGAAACCCGAAATCTCCAATTGAATTTCGAAGTGAAAATCTTATAAACCGAAGTTCGGAAATCAAATTGCTAAACGTTTGAAAGTTAATTCCCAAAGAAACACAAAAACATAGAGTATACAATATTGTCTAACCCCCAAAAACGAGGTTTATAACTCCTATTTATAGAAAACATGTACTAAATTAAAAGGAAAAAAATAAGGAAATAAGTTGTCTGGAACGCGGCTTCAAGTGACGACTTGACCTACGGACTGTGGGTTGACCTAAGGTCCGTAGGTCCCCTTCTGTGGCTCCATACTAAGGATTTTTCATCAGGCACTGGAACTTCAACTTTCTGATTCCATCAACGGATCTGCAAGACGGCCCGTGGGTTGACCTACGGTCCATCAGTTGCTTCGTAGTTCAACACTTGGTCAGAAATCCCTGATGCTCCATCTATGCTTGCCCAATGACGGTGCGTCAATCACTCCTTGGGTGGGCCCATCTGCATGATTTCAACACTCATCTCCATCAACTGCATTCCAAGCTTATTTCTTGCAAACATAATACAAAACACATTATTTCTAATACAATAGAGCCCTAGACACACACAACTTTTAAGTGAAACACATCAAAAATACCGTAAACTGATAGTATATCAACTATTGAACTCCATCAACGCAGTAGAATTCTCAGCAACATCAGCACCATCGTCCTCCTCATCCATCATCTCATCAATGGTAATGTTATCATCATCAAGCGGTTTCTCAAATGTCGGACCCATTCTGCACATATAGACTGCGCTATCCATCAGCGGGTAGCGCTCGACTAGGCTCCTCATCTCGTCATCAGTAACAGGGCAAATCCTGATATGAAGCGGCAACTCTTCCATGCCAAATATTGTAGGCATCCAGCTGTCATCTCACGATTACCTCTCTAGTGCCGATAGAACAGGTCCATGTAACATGTCGAGAGCCTTTGTGGGTATGACATCCACTATATTATATACAAGGAACGT
This sequence comes from Solanum bukasovii, assembly GCA_029582585.1. NCBI lineage: Eukaryota > Viridiplantae > Streptophyta > Magnoliopsida > Solanales > Solanaceae > Solanum > Solanum bukasovii. The sequence continues at coordinate 10,490 of JAJOOI010072159.1, read as the reverse complement.
GGCCCTAGCTACAATAATATCAAGCACTTCTTCCTCAATTCTCTCCGCCCGGAAAAATCGGGTTATATAACCAGCATAGAAAAACTTCTATCACTTATTGTTACTAAACTTCATCATATTCTGCCGCAAAACAACCACCACATTAATTTGCATACCTTTCATAAACATTTACACAAAAACTACCCATTTCCTAGTAAGATCGGAGGTGTGCTTACCTGGTAAAAAGACACTATGCACAATTTTGAGCCATACTCTGGCCACTTGGTTAAAGTTAGCATAGTGGAGAGTGGTGTGTCTACTAGTATCCTTACTGCAATCCCACCTAGCCGTGGAATCAACCCAACACAAAGTATGTCTAATATCTCTATAGTGAGGGATTTCTTTGAATCTATTATAATCATCAGCATCACAGTGGGGTGTGCCTAAAAACACATTCAACACTTTAGAAATAAAGTGGACCGTCTTACCACGAATTGATACCGACTTATTGTAATGGGTCTTAGTGATACAATTAGCATAAAACTCCCTTACCAAGGTGAGATTACAATCCCATTGGTTTTCCAAAATATAGCGTAGCCCCAAATTACACACAATTTCATGAATAAGGGGAAATTCGGCTTGTACACGTACCTTGTTGACATAGTCATCTACGAGATATTTAGCTTCTTTTTGGCATTCAAACCATTCCTTTCCATATTTTTCAATTGCTTGCTTGCTAAAATTTTGAAAAGGAGTTCGGCTACTAAAGGACCCGAAAGCATCAGCCTTTGTAGAATGCTTTGAAACTGCTCCCCCATCAACATTCTTACTCTTAGGAGCCATTACAACCAACAAGAGAAGAAAAGAGAGAAGAAAGAAAAAAAATGGGAAAAAAAAGAGAGGGGTCAGGTTAGGTAGTTGGGGGAAGAAAGATGAAAAAGAAGAAGAAATAGTTGTGAGAGAAAACAAAGGTGGGGTTGGGGTTTTTATGGAAGAATTTGGGAGAAAAAGTGAAGAAGAAGATGGAGAGTTGAGGGATTTGAAGGGGTGGGTCAGTTGTTGTTGTGAGAAAATGGGTAAATTAATGGGTTTTGAGAATTAAAAGGGTGGGATGGAAAAGGATCGTGTTTAAAATTCAATTTAGCCCGACCCATCTGAAAACTGCTCTCAAGAGCGATAGGGGCACCTCGCGCAATCACTATGCTATGCGTGGTGCTCTGTCATTTTAGTCCTTGTGTGGCGCTCTACTCAGTGTGCCAGGACACCTACTCTATAGTTCTTACTCAAGCGCAACACGCCAGTCAGTACGCCCGCCTGATTTTTTTTGCGGTACCTATCTATTACAAATAAAATTACAAATAGTTGAAATCCTAGCTATCTAATACTAAAAATAACAAAACTTCAGTAGATCCTATGATTTGAAACTAAGTTACAAAATTTTCAAAAATAAGCAAACTAACTAGCTATTACATATCTTTCACGGATTGCCTCATGTGGAGAGCCTGGTTTAACGTCACGGCTTGATTTAGCTTGGATCATTAATCATTCACTTTAAGAGCCTCCTGATCACAATCCGCATCTTTACCGAAGTAGTGCTTGGCCCTTTGCCCATTCACCAAGAATGACGGGACATTTTTACCTTTCAGTTCAATGGCACCATGTTGCCTCATCCTTACTACTTAGAAGGGAGCACTCCATTTAAACCTTATTTTTCTAGGGAATAACTTAAGCCTTGAGTTAAAAAGTAGTACCTTTTCTCCCGGAGTGAATGTTCGAGGAACTAAGTGCTTGTCATAAAACCTTTTCATTTTTTCTTTGTAGAGCTTGGTATGCTCATACACATGAAGCCTAAACTCCTCAAGTTCATGCAATTGACCCACTCACTTTGTACCGGCTAGCTAGGGGTCCAGATTTAAAATCTTAATTGCCTAATACGATTGGTGCTCTAATTCCGCCGGAAGATGACATGCCTTGGGAAAAGTCCCTATAAGTGTTTTGTATGCAGCTCTATACGCCCATAACGCATCATCAAGCTTCTAAGACCAATCTTTTCTTTGTGCATTCACTGCCTTCTGCAAGATTTGCTTCACCTCTTTGTTCGACACTTCCACTTGGCCACTTGTTTGAGGATTGTATGTTGTAGCAACTTTATGCCGAATACCTTACTTTGCAAGAAGATTCTTCACTAGATCGTTAATCAAATGCTTACCTCCATCACTTATGATAGCCCTCGTAGTGCCAAAGCGAGTGGAAATGTGCTTTTTGATAAATTTAGTCACCACTCTTGAGTCATTCATGGGAAGAGATCCGTCTCAACCCATTTGGACACATAATCAATAGCCACCATAATATATTGGTTTCCACAAGATGGTGGGAAGGGACCCATGAGTAAGTATAAACAATTACATTGGTACCTACCAAATACGATTTGAACTTGTCGAAGGTGAATACTAGAGCTAGCATCTCATTCTCAGTCATTGTGTAATTAGCTTGGGCATAATCAAGGGTCTTACTCGCATAGTAGATTAAATGGAACACTTTATCTTTTCTTTCTCCCAATACTGCACCCACTGCTAAATCATTTGTATTACACATGAGTTCAAATGGTAACTCCCAGTTAGGAGCAATCAAGATTGAAGCTTCGATTAGGTTCTTTTTCAACACCTCAAACGCCTTCAAGCATATATTATCAAACTAAAATTTCACCTCCTTTTCCAAGAGACTGCACATAGGTCTTGCAATCTTGGAAATATCCTTGATGAATCTCTGGTAAAAACCTTTCTACCCAAGGAAACATCGCACCCCTTTTACAGAGATAGTAGGGGGATATTTTACAATGACCTCCACTTTGGCTTTATCCACTTCTAGTTCAGACTTCGACACCTTATGACCCCATACTATGCCCTCTAGAACCAAGAAGTGACAATTTTCCCAGTTGAGCAATAAATTTATGTCTTCAAATCAAACAAGTACTCTATAAAGGTTTCGGAGACATACGTTAAAAGACTTCCTAATGACTGAGAAATCAACCATGAGCACCTCTACAAATTCCTCCACCATATCATGAAAAATGGCCATCATGCACCTTTGAAAAGTAACCGGCGCGTTTCAAAGTCCAAATGACATGCATTTGAATGCATTTGTACCATAAGGACAAGTGAATTTGATCTTCTCATTTTCTTCAGGCGCAATCTGAATCTGATTATATCCGGAATACCTGTCTAATAAGCAATCATACTCCTACCCTGCTAAACATTCAAGCATATAATCAATGAAATGGATAGAATAATGATCATTTCGTGTGGCCATATTTATAGTCCGGTAATGCATGAAAATTCTCCATGAAGTGACTCTTCTCGTAGGAATCAACTCATTTTTCTCGTTCTTAAGCACTATCCTACCTCCCTTCTTTGGGACACACTGCACAGGACTTACCCACTTGCTATCAGAAATTGGGTATACGATTCCAGCACCTAAAACCTTTATTGCTTCCTTTCTCACCGTTTCGTTCATCAAGAGATTCAGCCTACGTTTATATTGTGCACTTGCTTTGTGATCCTCCTTCATATAGATTTTGTGCATACATAACGCCGGACTAATCCCATGGATATCCGCTATCTCCCACCCAATAGCTCTCTTCCTTCATTGAAGATTCTCAGTGCCCCATCAACCTGTAATTCAAACATTTCTGTAGAAATATTATAGGTAATGTTTAATCGTTACCCAAATACGCATACCTTAGGTGAGAAGGCAGAGATTTCAACTCCAATTTAGGTGCTTCTTTAATTGAGGGTTTGGGTAGAGGCCCCAATTCACGATCCAATGATTCTATCCTACCTCTATGTGTTCCCAAAACACCCAAATTCAGACAAAACGCTATCTCTTGAGCTTCCTTATCTCTATCTATGTCATATACCGCTAAAACTCATTCCAAGAGATCCTCAGAATCTATGCAATGTGACTCTACTGCTAGATCTATAACACAGTAATGGCGGATAACTCTTCATAGACAGAAGACAATTTCAAGGTGCGATATACGTCAAACACTTCAAACTTATCATGTTACCTCATAGTCAATGGCCGAGATGTTGCATCAATCAGTGCTCACCTTATGGCCAAGAAAGCACGCCCCAAAATGAATGAAACTTCTAGATCAAGCTCAAATTTTAGGACCATAAAGTCCACCCGTAAGATCAACGAACCCACTTGCAATAACACATCCTCTACTACCCCTTCTGGCCTAGGAATGGACCCTTCTGCAAGTTGGAGAATGACAGTGTTGGTTTTGGACTCCCCAAGACAAGTTTCTTATATAAGGGAGCCGACATGAGATAAATGCTTGCACTCAAATAACAAAACCCCCGGTCATGGACACTTTCTCCGATTGTAGTTTGCACAGTGAAGCACCAAATCTTTCAACTTCTTGGGTAGTCTATTCTGAATTTAAGAACTGCACTCCTCAGTAAGTGCTACCGTTTCATACTCGGTTAGCCTCATCTTGTTTTCCACTATCTCTTTCACATACTTGGTATACTTAGGATTTCCCTGTAAAATATCAACGAAAGGCAGGTTAATCTGAACCTGTTTAAGGAGAGAGAGAAACTTACCAAAGCATTCATCTTCATTATGTTTTCTAAAATTTTGTGGAAAAGGAGGAGGAGGTTTCAATTGAGGAACACTCTTCTCAACATTGAAGTTCTTTACCACCTTTTATTGTTTCTTTTCTCTACTCACTACCTCAGTATCTCCCTTCATTGGAGCTAGATTGTAACACCCCATATTCTATATGTACTAGTTCTATTTATATGAAGCTTATAAATTCCATTGTTCTATTGTTATGGACTCGGTTTCCTATGCAACTAGTGACAATAGAATACGTTTAAAGTGAACTGTCCATAGATTTTGATGCGACCCGATTAAGTTGACGTCGATGGAAGTATTTCAACTTGAGATAATAAGGTGGTATTTGAGTCTAAAGTTTAAATTGACATAGTGTATATAAGTTTTAAGTTAAAGGTGCTAAGGTCTAGAAATCGAATAAAATATTGAGGTGCTTGCTTTACTTAACTAAGCTAGTAGGTGACTAGTAGGTTCATCACCTACTTTGACTTATTGACCATTCCAAAGGACCAGGTAGGTGGATCACCTGCTTTGACTTATTGACCAGCCCAAAGGACCAAGTAGGTGCTTCACCTACTAGGAATCTTTTGACCATGTAATTGGGCCAAGTACACTACCACTTACATGCATTAATCTGGCCCAAGTTGAGTAGAAGGAAAAGGGGAAAATGGACAGCCAAGTCCCAATATTCGTAAGTCCAAAAAAGGCCCAAGTGAAAAGTCCAAGTAGGTAAATCACCTATTTGAAGTAATTATGGCCGAAATTGACAAGAATAGAGGGATAATTGGCAGCAAGGCCCAACAAGTGTTGAAGTCATAACGGCCCAAGTTAAAAGGCCAAGTAGGTAGGTCACCTACTTGACAATATATTGCCCAAAATTGGCCAAGAAATTTGGCCAATGCACGTCCTTTTTAAAGGGATAAAGATCATATCTTTTGCTTCATTTTTAACTTGCAAAATTTCAGATTTATTAATTTTCTCTATTGGTCTTTGTTGTATTAACACAGTAGCCCTGAAACAGCTTAGGGTTCTTGAATATTGACCCCTTTTTCAAGTAAAAGTTTGAAGGAGAGTATCAGTTACTCGAGGGGGTAAGCAAACCATTGATCCACCTATGCCGGTTGTAGTAAAAGTTGAGATTAGAAAAGAAGATGATATGATAGAGGTTAGAGAGAAGTCTGAGAATGCGACAGAGAAAGAAGTGGAGATATCACAGAAAGTGGTCCCCATACCTAGACCTCCACCACCTTTTCCACAGAGATTAGTGAAGAAGACTGAAGATGGTAAATATTGCAGGTTTATTACTATGTTGAAGCAGCTTTCCATCAACGTTCCGTTGATAGAAGCTTTCACTACAAGAAACTGGAGATACAACGACATTTTCTAAATGTCGTATTATGATGTTTAAATGTCACAAATTTGTTTACCGACATTTATTTTACATTTGGACCAAATGTCGTATATTTTAGTGTCGGGGATTTTTTCGACATTTAGGTACTTGTTGGGAAGATTTTGTGACATTTATTTTGTGACATTTAGGTAAATGTTGAAATGAATTTGTGTCATTTACTTTGCAACATATATGTAAATGTTGGTAAGATTATTACGAGATTTATTTGTTGACATTTATATGAATGTCGAAAAGAAATATATGACATTTATTTTTAACATTTAGGTGAATGTCGGTATGAGATATATGACATTTATTTTCGACATTTAGGTAACTGTCAGTATGAGATATATGACATTTATTTTCGACATTTAGGTAAATGTCGATATGAGATATATATGACATTTATTTTCGATAATTAGGTAAATGTTGGTATGAGATATATGACATTTATTTTTGACGTTTACGTAAATGTCGGTATGAAATATATGACATTTATTTTTGACATTTAAGTAAATGTCGATATGAGATATATGACATTTATTTTTTTGACATTTATGAAATGTCACTTAAACTTTCTGACATTTAGATTAAATGTTGGGAAAACAAATTTCAAGACACTTACTTGTGACATTTATAAAATGTCACATTGAAATTTCTGACACTTTGGTTAATGTCAACAAATGCTATTATTAAATGTCATAAAAATTGGTGACATTATTTTATATTTTGCTAAATGTCATATTAATATTCTAATGTCGCTACCAAGTTTCTTTAAACATCCCAGAAAAATCTATATCTAGTTTTTCTCAAGACACAAATACATACAAACAATCTGTGCATTCAAAACTATCTTCTTCATGAGAAGCAAGAAATATTATATAAAGCAAATATTTTCTAATATTATAATCAAAGAACAAAATAGCAACATAATAAGTTTCCTGTAAAAGTAAACAATGTCAAAACAAATTATCTTTTCTATCTCAAGTAAAATTGAGATCTAACTAAATGTAATAATCTCAACATAAAACCAACTAATTAACTTCTAATTCAAATGGAATTAAAATCTCCAGTAAATTTGCAATAAATCTTTATGAAATCATCAATCCAAAAGTCGAGCATGTTGAAGTTGATACTTGACCTCAATTTCCTTAAAAATTCTGCACAAGAAATGCACATAAGAAAATTTATAACTATATGATAATAGAAATTAGATCCCCATTAACTAGAACGAATTGGGATATCAAAAATGACTAATTGAATTTTTCTAAAAACAAAAATATTAAGGAATTGATGCAAAAGCAGTAATTATATACATGAAATTTTCCTCCTTTTGAAAGAAAAGAAAGATCTTGTAGTTTTTTTCAAACATACCCACTTCTTTTTATTTGTGCCAACTACGCTAGTTCCAGTCTTCTTGATCATGTTAGCCTGAGAAAAAACATTAAATTGATTATTTTGATACTTTATGAAATACAAAACTTAACATTTCATTGAATACATAAGTGTGCCAATTTTTCAGGAAGGAAAATAAAAAAAAGCAACAAGAGAATCAACAAATTAATTGTTAGCTGTTCAGCTGGCAATACAGGTCCACTACCAGGCACTGTAAATAATCGAGATCCATGGCTTCTCACCGTTGGTGCAAGCACTACTGATAGAAAACTAAGAGCCACAGTATGTCTTGGTGATGGAAAAGAAATTGATGGGGAATCAGGATTCCAACCCAAAGACTTCTCCGAGACACTGTTACCACTGATTAGAAATGTCAATGATGCATTTTGCAGCGCAGAGGCACTGGAGAATATGAATGTCAAAGGAAAATTTGTATTGTGTATATCTGATGGTAATGTTACTAGAATTGATAAGGGACATCATGTGAAGGATGCTAGTGGTGCTGGAATGATATTCATGAACGATGAATTGCGAGGGTTCAATATCTCTGCCGAACCACAGGTTGTTCCAGCAGCACATGAGGTGATCCAGGCTTAATCTATGACATCAAACCCGAGGATTATGTTCATTATTTATGTGGTTTAAAATACCAAACAAAGCAGCTTATATGTTTGTATTGAGAAAAGTGAATTGCTCACCAACAATTCCTGAAGCAGAACTAAATTATCTTCTTTTTCAATTGGACTTGGATTAGAAGCTCAAACATATACGAGGACAATGACTAATGTTTGTGAAGGTGTCTCGTCCTACGTTGTAGAGATTATTTTACCATAATCCAATAGATTCAAGAGATAACAGCAAGCTAGTAATTAGTATTAAAGAAGAACCAAAGCTATTGCAACAACACAATTAATATTATGTGACGAACTGTCTATCATTTGAAGGGCAACCAAGTTCGTACATCCTCGACTGATTGAACCAATGATAAAGAAAAGCATTAGCTACACCACGACTTGACTTCCCGCATAGAGTCAAAGAATAAAAAAGAGAGTAGGCAAAGGACAATAAAAGTCAATCAAAGAATTGTACCCTAAGTAAAGCTCTATGTAAAGCAAAGGTAACCATTAGGCATCTGCAACTTCGATTTGTAAGTGGTTCACAATTTTTGGAAATTCAGACAAGGTATTTTGCATCAGAAATGCTTTAGCAACAACTAATATCTGCTTCTTGAATATAACAATTGAAGTAGCCCAGAGGCAAAGTACTTCACCAAATTGGTACTCTTTAAGCATAAAGCCAACTTTGGTTAGCACATTCTCAGTAACTGTTGGTTAGGTCTGCTAACATAGATTATACTCATATTTAAGTATCTAGAGTTAAGCATAGGAATATTAAACAAACTTAACTGAAGCTGCACAAGCAATTCCCAGAAAAGTCACAGTCATACAGGTAAAAATATAATTACACATAGCTCTTATATTGATCTTGTTGAACCAGATCTGCCAAACAGTCCAGGTACAGGCAAAAATCATAATGAAGACAAGGCAGCGGCTGGGAAAACACAGGCAAACAAGTGAAATCCTTGAAAAAGTCTACATCTCTATCCCTTGACCAAGAAGAAAGTGAAATCTTCAAACTCCTTTACTTGATTGTGGCCCTATATAAGGAAGGAAGTGGACTTCTCTACCTGGTTTAGACTTTGTACTTCTTTTTATGCTCTATTAGTAGTTTAGTACTCTAAACTATTTGCACCAGTTATTCTATCTTTATTTGTGTGGTGATCTGTTGATTCTGTCATTTTGATTTTTTGTTATTTATACAATTGAGGAAATGACCTATGTTCTAGAAGTGCTACTCTAATGATTTTGGATATGTTGAGGTTGTATAATATCATAGTTTCTTTTCCATTTTGAGTCGTGCCTACAATTTTAATATCGGATACATTTCTAGTGTCTCCTTGATAAATTAGCATCTCTTACATCTTTGCCTATGAATTCCAATGTCCTGATGTGTTTTTCCTTCCTTTATCGTTACTGTGTTAGTGTTGTGCAGCTGCCTGTATGAAGTGGGAGTTAGCTGAGTCAGGAAAGCACTTCATCACTACAATAATAAATGGTTCTGATCTGGTTCCTACATTTTAAACCGATTATGTGTTACCAACTCCTATATCCCAAAATCTAACTGTTGTGAAAGCTGTTAGAGTGTTGGATGGAGGGTTGAAGGATAATTTTACTAACTTGCAGGAAGGGGTATCAAAACGGGGGTTTCTGCATCATGATATACATGAGAATTTACACACTGACCCTAAGAAAGACACTAGAGATTCTACTACCACTTCTCATCAGACCACACAAGAGAACGAGCACAATCAACTCATCCATCAGGGAAAGGTTTCCGGTCAGGGATACAGTAAACAGAATGATCAACAGGGTAATCTTAATACTTCTCATAACACTCAAAAAAAGAATCAGAAAAAAGAATGTTCATTAGAGAGAATAGGAACAGAACATACAAGATAGTGGGGGCATAAAGAAAGGGCAAACTATCAACAACAAATCTCCGGGTAAACTAAGCGAAAAGAAGAGATGCCATCAAAAGAAGGCAACAACAAGCAGCAGGGACAAAAGAGAATAAGGGGCAAGAGGTACAGGTTCAAGTTGGTCAATATGAACATAGCAACACCATAAATACAGATTATGAAATGATATATTCTGAGGATGAGTATGATCAGGACACATAGTCTTTGGTGCAAGTTTTTCAATTTTGGAGGCTTAATGCATGAAAGAGTTGACTTTTGTCAACATCCGAAGATTCTGATGTCGGATCAAAATTCCGTCAGTTCCATCAGCTACAATTGGGTCCTTTTGGTTTAGAATGATGTTTGGTTTGGATTTCGAGGCTTCGATTTGGAGTGTGTATGATTAGGCGTTTTAGCTTTTGTGGTGAAAACTAGAAATAATATGATAAATTAACACAATTTATTTCACTATACCAACTAAAAAACAACAACAACAAGAACCAAAAGAAAAAGATGATCACTTAGACTGTTTATGTGTACATGACACGCAATTAACAGTTTGTCGATTAATCCATATTAAACAAGAAA
>JAJOOI010072158.1:0-28643 GCA_029582585.1 Solanum bukasovii | reverse complement strand
TGTGCTATTTAGAAAACCATTAATGGACCGGTCCTTATTTACATGTTTTTTTTGTTGAGAATGCCTTATATTTACATAATTATAGAAAAAATTATAGTGCAACAAATATTCATAGCAACCACAACAAGAAAATCAAATTCAAGACAAAAATTAAAACCACAAAAAAGCATGGAGATATCTCAAGAGAAAACGATAACACGACATGTAAGTATTATACCTCCAATAATGCAATAAGCAGATTGATCATCATATTTCATGACTACGATACGCCACAGTCTGCAAATGGGAGTAAAGAAGTAAAACAAAAAAGAAAGGTTATAAGTATGTATATATGTGATGTAAAATGGCTCTAGAAACGGATAATCAAATTTTGTCAACAAAAAATTAGGAAATAAATTTTTTCACACGTATAATAGCATCAAAACATAACATCAAACTTCTAAATTTTAATTGTGAATTCAGAAACAAATGCTTTAAGCTAAATACGTAAAAATAATATAAATCAAAATAATTAACAATTCAAAAGAAATATAAAGAAACATTGATTAAAAAAATTATTTTAATTTCAAAATTTTAATGATTCAATTTAAATTGAGACAAAAATAAAAACGAAAGGAGCACAAAATAAGGAGTCATAGAAAACTAAGAAAAGTCATTGTTTGCATAAAGAAAATTCACAGATGTGCTCATTTATCGGAGAATTCAACTCCTCGTCAACACCCTTTTTGGTAAACATATATTTTTTGTAGTGACAATATAAAAGAGACATTGGGCTTTTTAGAAAAGTTTTTTGTAATTGATTTAGATACTGGTAAGAGAGTGGCGGCATAAAAATTCACCCATGCACCAATTTACTTGAAAATTTTAACTTGTTAAATCGGTAAATAAATGATATAAGGAGGAGTAAACAAATATTTACTCATCAAATTTCTCAGTTCAATACACTAATATATAGAAAACTAAACTCAAAGTAACACCAAATTCAAAAAATATATATATACATAGAAAAAAACTGGAAGTAATTGATAAGAAAACAAATCTGAAATTGCAATACCAGCTTGAGAAGATGAAGAGTACTGGAAGAGTGGAAGTTGTAAATCGAAGAAAAATAATAATGATTTAACTATGAGTTTATCCATAAATATGGGGAAGTCTAAGAAATTGGAAATAGGCTTGCCAACTGAGGACTATTCTGGAAACTATCTAAAAGAGGTGAAATGAGAGCTTCTAGAACTATGTTGAATGTGTGGAAATAAAAGTCAAAACAAGAAATTAATTATATCCACTAACTTATAATTTGCCACTATTTCATACATTAATTACCATTTTGCCATTGATCGTCCTTTGGCTTCACTCTTCTATATAATAGAAAAATATACAAACCGACACAATATGGCGTGAGGATAAAGTTTATTTAGGTGTATGTAACAAGCTTCATTAGATCATTAATTAATAAATTAATTAAGCCACGTAGTGAGATTTAATTTTTTTGAAAGAGAGTACGTACGTAGCCAACAAATAGAGGAAATTAATGGCTCCTAAATTCCAAACACTTGTAATAAATCATCACTTGGTAAAATGTCACATCAATATCCAATTAAAATAAATGAAAAGAACAAGACAAGAAAAAGAAAAAGAATAATAGATTCAAAACTTAAACTTAAGAAAAAGAATAATAGATTCAAAACTTATGGAAATGTATATTTAACTTATCCATACTTTTTTTTTGTCAAGCGGAGCCCGTATTACGAGTTTGAGGGTACTAAATTTCCTTCCTCTTCCTTAACATTGAATTGTCAATCAATTTTGTTAGGGGTACACAACTTATTACTTAATTTTTTAGTAAAAATATAGAGTCTACAGAAAAGCTATTGGGTTCGTTCGAACCCATGAACTCCACAAGATGCCCCTAGTCATGTTAATATTCATAGAGTTTGAAGTCGAAATACAAATTAAGATAAATAATTACAATATTAAGAGGTTGAAATTTTTAAACTTTTTATGTATGTTTATTTTGATTTTTTGAAGTGAAAATCCTGACTACAATCTCAAATAAGTAAAATCAAACATAGGTACTAAATGTTGAAATTTTAAAACTTTTTTTATATGATTATTTTAAATTCTCTCGAAGTGAAAATTTTGACTACGACACGAGCGATTAAAATTAGAGATAGATACGTACCTATTAAGGAGGTTAATCGTTCGTTGGATGTCACGAGGAGGAGGAACATAGAAGAATTATGTCCTGATACACTTTTTTTACTTAGCAAAATCCTCCCAATATTCATGCAGGAAAATTAATTAGCACACAGAGAGAACTCAACAAAATTAAATTTGAGAACTAGTCTTCTAATTTACTGTAAATTAATCTTGATGGGCATCGATCTATATATATTTGGGGACTGGTGAAGATAGGTACGTAGCAGCCAGGTGGTGGGGATGTTGTTTGATAGCTGTAAAACTAGGATGATTTTATAATGACTTTCTCGCTGACACTAAAATTATCTATAGACGGATCAGAAAACAATTTTAAAATTAAGTTTTTTTTTACCATAAAAAATAAAGAATAATACTTTTTAAAAAAGAAAAATATATTGGGGGAGACAGATTTATTTTTACGTTATTACTCAACTAATTGTGGAAGTCAAAGGTTACTAAAACTATGTGCTACAAGAGGGAGGAGACGGTGGATTTTTATCAATTTGGAATGATCTCTCCAATTATTCTAAGACAAGTTTCATGACTAGTTTTAACGGCTTTCGCACACCATTGTGACAAAAAAATGATATACGTATTGTTCCAGAAATTCGTCTGAAGCCAACCCTTTAATTGTAATGCTTATTCTTGTACAATCATTACTCCAAGTGAAAAATGAGTTTTTGATGCTCAAAATTCAATTGTGCTGTATCCACTTGTGTATTTCTTTGAATTATTATCAGACCTTATGGCCATAAACCATAGTCTATAGCCATATTATTTGTTAATTCAGTTTATTTTCCCAATCTCCCTTGTGTGTCATGCTTTTTTCAAGTGTCATAGACGGATTAATACGTACGTACGTACACACAAATGTGAATGCGTTTACATTTGCCCTCTTGTCTGCATATTATTAAATAAAAATCTGCCAACTACTATCACTTATCTTTCTTGGCAATTTGCCAGATCTTACAAAGCATTTACTAATTTTTATGAGACTTCCAAGTACTAAGGTCTCAGACATTTTCACTCCCAATAATAGCCCAATGCCCCAATTCCATTTAAAGTCACTAGTATTGCAATAATAAAAAAAATAGCAACTCATATATACAATGTAATTTTTGTTGTCGCCTAACTCCGCCCATGCTTACAGTTTTGATCGAAAACTATGGTTTTGGTTGCCTTAGCAAGTTGCAACAGGTTTCTGATCTTAGTACTCTCTTCCTCAGACTAAATGCTGACATTTCGAAATTCAAAATTACTAATACTGAAGGATATTATATCAAGTATACACACACCATTCTTATCTCTTTCAAAGAAATATAGTGATGAGATTGAGGCTTAGCTATCAAATTATTAGTATTATAGTTTCCAAACGAGTCATCTCATGCATAAAATAAAACCTGCTGACTGCTGACATTAGTCGCTATTTTGATAAATACAAATCAGATTTCCCCCCAAAAATCCAGATATCCCCAGAGGACCATAATAAATCAGATTGAACTGGCTCTGGCTTAGTTTTAAACTATTACAAGCTAACTTCCATAGCAAAAATTCTCTTCATCATTACTGCTCTTTGTGAAATCAGCCAAATCATAGGGGAGGGGAAAGGAAAAGGAAATGTCCACCAGATAAGTAGATTTGGCGTTGCATCAAAAGCCTTCTGTAAGCGCAAAAACTCTGCCTGCCAAAGGCGGAGGTATTGCAGAAATAGCCTCCTCAATAACCTGATAAGTGATTTTTTTTTGTTAGAATGGTATAAAAGCAATGAAACAAGATGGTCCTAGAATTAGATACTTCCTCTACTGGGGGGAAGATCGATTAATTGGTAAACCTTAAGAACATGAAATGGTAGGAAGCCACACTTTCCTAACACACAAATGATGATAGGGTTCCAAAATGATGTACAGAAGCACTAATGTTGTAAAAATTACTAAATTGCATGTTATTAATTGTTTTTTGGGAGAATGAAAATAGACCACAAGTAGATAGTTACGAACAACACAGTGAAGACAGACATAAGAAATTAAACACGGTTGAATTCCATTTCTATCCTATTTACCAACTTTCCACAAACCAAAATAGTACAGAGAGTAAAAATTTGAGACTAGGTCATCCCGTGAACGAGAAAATATTGCTGGACTTCTTAGGGAAGCTCAACCAGAGTAGTTTCTAGAAGTTCTGAATCTACGACACTTGGTTAGATTTGGTGACAGCTTGGTGTGTGCATCAAGAGAGAGAGAGAATCAAACTTACATCCAACTGATAGCGGGCCGAAAAGTGGATTAAAAGGATGGCTTTGTTCTGAAACATGTCTGCGAAATTGATAATCTGGTAGGATGTCATCAACGCATAAAGAAAAGTATATCAGACTTCTAATAATTTTATAGCACATTCAGGATTTTATTTTTCTATCTTCCAGTAAAATCTTGAGGTTAATCAAAAGAGAATATCAGGAATTAATGCAAAAAGAATCACCTCAGACAGATGAGTATGTCCATATTCTCTTGCATTATCTGCTGTCGTTTTGTCCTCCACATAAGTGCTCTGGAGAAGAATCACAAGGAAGAACTTAAATCTCTGGAACCAGTAATGTTGAAAAGGCAAATTGAACTAAAGATCTCCCCACTGCCAATTTTACTGTACCAGCTATGATGTTATTTACATAAAAGTAAACACAAGTAACAATGCTCTCCGAGCGCAAGTTATTACTAAGAGAGTAATAGGCTAATTAGTTAATCCAATTGTGTC
This sequence comes from Solanum bukasovii, assembly GCA_029582585.1. Lineage (NCBI taxonomy): Eukaryota > Viridiplantae > Streptophyta > Magnoliopsida > Solanales > Solanaceae > Solanum > Solanum bukasovii. The sequence goes on along the minus strand of JAJOOI010072158.1, from coordinate 23,696 downwards.
GTCGTCAAAAGGATAAGTGATCATACTAGACGGCAACTTTGTTAACTCCATAAGTTGATGAATTCATGTTGTTGATATAGTTGGATTATACAGAAATGCATAGGAGACCTCCTAAAAATTAACTCAGGAAAGTGTCATAAGTTGAAGATGACACGATAGGCAGTAAGAATGTTAAAAACCAAACAGTGGTCCTCAAGGCCTTATATCATGCTCCTTGGAGTGTTTGCTAAAATTTAAGAAAGATACTGGAGTCATTGGATGTCCAGATAGTATATATTAGATAGACCAGAAGTAGAAGAGCCACATAAACCTCATTCTGAAAATATTCTTTCAAGAGAGGAAAAAATGGCTACAACGAGTCGTGGAAATTGAGCGTCATGTTTCAGACGAGGTACATTTTTGGCAGGTGTTGAAATCAGGGAATTTACCTCCATTATGAGGATTTTTGCCCTCAAAACATCAATATTTTTGGGATCCTTAATGAAGTCTGACATGGTATCACCTGTAAATGCAATTTCAGGTGCTGTTGAAGTGTTCGTGATCTGTCAAAACCAAAGAATCTTTGTCATACTGATATTGTGATACATAAGATATGCAGGAAGTTTGTTGCAGATGCATTCTTGTGCAAGATTATATAAAGGCAGCACAGGTGCAGGGTGCACCTGTGTCAAAAAGAAATTGATCAATGTAAAAGCACCCCTTGGGTTGGAATTTAAACCAACATTAAGAAACAAATGCAATCAGATAAATTCCTAACCAACTATGATATCATGACAGACCTCCACACCTGATAACTTTAACTTCTTAATCTCATCTCCTAGAAGGCCAACATATTCTTGCTTAAGTTTCTGCTTGATTGAATATACTATATAACCCTGCACCATAAAAACCGTGTGATTAAAACCTCAAATAGACACCAGTAATATAAGAAGAGATCAAAATGCAAAGGTCATAACATCCGACTGTAGCAGTTGCTTCCTCTCGTAGAAAGTACAAAGCACATTTTTTGGATCGAATCCACTTAATACCGGCAAAAAAGAAGCATGGGCAGGGAAAATAAGCAATTGAAACTCAGAGCATTAAGGAAAGTACTCAACCTGGCTAGGAATGACATGATAAGTCTTAAATGCTCTAACTTTAAGATCCTTCCTCAAGTAGAATTCTTCTCCTGTGTATGCACAAACACATATTCACTTAAATTGTGAAATTAGAGCTAATTCCAACTTTGTAATAACTAATTAGGAGAGCTATATAATCAATACAAGAAGATTTTTACCCACATCCAACCCAATCAAAGTATGGTTCAGTTCTGAGTGATCCATAGCTCGGTGAGCTTCAAAAAGCTTCTCTATACTTTCTTTGATTACTTTTGGTACAATAATAGTAGGAGGTCTCATTCTGTAAAGGGAACGAGTCGCAACATACATAGGTAGTCCTCCTATGTGGTCCATGTGGCCATGAGAGATGAAAAGGAACTGCTGAGAGATGGCACGCTGAGGACACTTGCCAATATCAAAGGCTAAGTTAAGCGAGGGAACTATTATGCACGTCTCATGACCTGCTATTGATATCCCTTCTAGCGAGTATCCTTCAATCTGCAAGCCCCTTTCCCTCTTCTGGCTACTGTTACCCCTCCGATTTGAGTTGATCGATTCAGAATATTTTGTTGTTTTAACCTCCATTTTGCGTAACACTGATGGACTTCAACTCTGGAAGAGATTAGAACAGAGGGGAGGATAAAATAAGACTTTAGAAGGACACTATACACTTCCTTTTTTAGTTAATGATACAAGTAAAATGTAAATTTTAGTAATGAAAGCCATTCAGTACGAAACTAGTACTGAAACATTACAAAGTAAAGGAATCCTTTATATCTATAAGGATTCCAGAATATAAAAAATAGCATCAGTCTCATTAGAAAACTCAGCATTGCGTAACACTTTTAGGACACTATAAACTTTCTAACAATTAATATTCTCCCTAGACAAAAATTCACTTCTACAGAATATGTGAGATATTAACTATCAACTTGTCTAATACACTCATCTTAGCTCAAACGTCCATTAGGGTAGATTAACTTGGATTTAAGAGGCATTTGAGATCAAATAAATATTAAGATGACTAAAAATTAAACCTGGAATTTATGTAATCAAAATTATTTGGTAAATGACTTAAAATTCAACATTTCCACCCATGTCCCTAATACAATGATAAATAGACTCATAATTCTACTTTCTTAAACTATGTATCAAATCAAAACCAGACAAACAAATTGAAACGGTCAAACGGATTTTGAACAATTATACAAACTTCAACATTTGTTTAATACAATTCTACACATAAAAAATAAATTACTTGTGATACTCATCATTAAGCTCAATTAAATATTACTCCTAGTTTTTTACCAATTTACAAGAACAAAAAAATCATGAAGTACCAAACTTCTTGAATAAATAGAATCGATATTAATCATTAGAAAGAGATGAGGGTAGAGCCTTACAGTATACAGTGACGAGGGACGAAGGAGAAGCTTTGAATGTAAGTTGGTTGCCGCAGGTTGATTTGAGGTGTTTTTCCGGTAAGGATTTCCCGGCGAGGGTATGTGAGGGTAGAGCCTTACAGTATACATTGACGAGGGACGAAGGAGAAGCTTTGAATGTAAGTTGGTTGCCGCAGGTTGATTTGAGGTGTTTTTCCGGTAAGGATTTCCCAGCGAGAGTATGGGACTAGGGCAGAGGTCTCTAATGCGGAGGATGAAGAGGGGTTTGGGTTTTTGAGGGTAGGTGAGGGTAACATTAGCACCTCAACTCAAGCTTATGGATGAACTCTATCAAATTGCGTAAAACTTTGAAGCTAGCTTAAAACATGAACCCATGATAAAAGTTTGTTTACTTTACAGAATATTGAGTCAAAAATGCATTATATTTGAATAAATTACTACTAAAGAGTGCTACTTCTTCAAAAGAGAAAACGTCAACAGAGCTAAATAACAAACAAATTGATATCATATTTACTATATTCATTCTTAGTGTCTTGCTTTAGTGCATTAAATACCAAACAAGTAATTGATTGGTTTCTAGACACTTCCCCACAGCTATTTACACAGTCCCACGAGAGTTATTATACCATGTTCGAGTTTATTACCCAAATTTGTAAATTGGAGAATACGACACTGGTGCGGCATCAAAAGTGAGTCCGTGCAACTAAGTACATTAAGTATTGATAGATCAATCAGTCTTTGCCAACATCATACCCTCCAAGTAAAAAAACCACTAAGATCTATGTGGGTTGCATGTGACTGTCTAAAGAAGGAACATAATGTTTGAAACTCCAACACAAAGTGATGGGAAAGGTGTATGCACCCCAAAGTATAATCAAGTCCTAACTCAACCAACTGACGAAAGTGACTCAAAACCCGAATTTAAGCTTAAGAGGAAAAAAGGGCAGCCCTGTGTAAGATTCGGGGAAGGGCAGCAACCCAAGAGGTGTGATGTAGACAGCCTAAACTAATTCAAGCATTAGTGGTTGCTTCTACTGCTCAAACTTGTGACCTATGGATCACACGGAGACAACTTTAGCGTTGCTCCAAGGAGCAAAGGAAACCATTAAAAAGAAATTACGACCATAAGTTGAAGATATAATACTGAAATGATTGGAGATTAGTGCAACAAATTTCAAAAATCATGTTCTAACTGTGATAGAGAGGAAATCCCAAACATCTTAATGAGCATACTTACTATGAAAATCAAATGATAAGTCCACTACTATAACCAACAAAAATTGAGAGAACTTTGAAGAAACATAATGAAAAAAAAATACATGTATGGTTCAACCCTGAAACTGAATCAACCGATAATGCTCTATCCACTTCCATAATCGAATTCGAGGAAACCTCCCTCGTACAACACTTATAGACATACTCCCTGCAATTACCTCTATCATGACATACTCCTCCATTTCTCCCAATTCCACCACCAAATGAATTTCTCCTCCTCAAAATAGGTACTTGAATTCCCAAAAAATGAACCACTCTTCCATCCTTCTCACTATAAACAAGACACATATGAAACAACACCCTTTTCAGGACCTAGCAAGAAAAAGATAAAATTCAAAAATATAATTTACTATGATAGGTTCTAAATTCCAACAATATTTGCCCATCTCTGATGATGCCTATGTTTCTCTGTATAGGTGTCGACTCAAAGAACAAGGGAAGGGAAGGAGAAAAATGAGGTTTCAGCTCGGTTTTAGGTTTGGCCGATTCAAACTCAAAAACATGTTCAGGGAATCGGAGGATAGCATTGAAGCAGTCACAATTATTTGGGTCTTTCATTTCCCAACTTTGGTTTTTGACTGTTTGCTTCACTGATTAATTTTCCGATGGGTTTTATTTTTGTCATCGTGTTTCTGTGTTTCACTGTTAATTTCATGCTATGCATTTTATTTTTTCCATTGAAACTATACGCAAGCAAGATAAAACTCAGAAATACAAACAACTAAGCTCCAAAATCCAGCAAAGTCCAAAGTTAAGACAAAGAGAAGTTAAAGAAAGCCAAAATCGAAGAAATTCAAACCCACCATACAAAGAAAGCACCAAATATTGCAACCACCAAGCCAAAATCGAAGAAACCCAAACCCAATACAAAGGAAGCATCAAATATTGCAGCAATTCAAGTGTAAATTATGCTAACCTGGACACAACTATGAAGGAGAAGAGAGAGACGATGGAGATGGCCGATGGTTAACAAGGGGGGAGGCGTTAGAATTGATGCAGAAAAGGGAAAGGACAGAAATAGCCTTCAACTTCAATGTTTTTACGGAAAAGCACACGCGTTGACGGATAGGCGTGTGCTATTCCCTCTTCTTATATAGTTAGTGATGCGTCGCAAGAATGAAGAGAATAGAAATTAGGGCTAATGAAATCGGGTTAATGAGTCTTTATTTTGGTTGGGTCGAATAGAATACTAAATAGAAAGTAAAATTTTAATTATAATAAAAATATATACATAAGAATAGGTCAAGAAGAAAATTAATGAAGGTTTTGTTTTAGGTCTCCAAAAATTTGAGGCCTCATTAATAGTGAACTTTTATGAAAAAATATTGAAATTTTGATTAAATTAAAAAATTAAAAAAAATTGTCTTCTCTTTAAATTAGATAATATTTTAAAATTTAAAACATCTTCATATTATTAAATAAAGTTTTATACAAATATTATTTAACCGATTGCATTGCAAATAGATGATTAATACAATTATTATTATGAACAAATAAAAAAATAAAAATTCAAGCATATAATAAAATAAAAAAAGCAAGAAAATACTAACATGATGTGGAGATTCGAGATGCCGAATAACGATGATTGATGAACAAGAACCGAAAGAAAATTGAAGAAACTCACAACTATACAAGGATAGGAGTCAACACTATTTTTATTTAACTGTAATTCTAATTGATGAAGGACTCAAATGTTTTGAGTTTTATTTTAATTTTAAAAATAAAAAAGAGTAATTAGATTTTGAATGAATTAGAGTGAGTCAGTAGGTTTTTAATGAACTGTTTTGAATTTAAAACAAAAAATTAATAAATTTGGGAAAAGAAAAAATGAAACGTGAAAAAAACAAAAAAAACGCTAATAATTTATTAATAAATTTAAGAAAAGAAAAAAATGAAACGTGAAAAAAACAAAAAATAAATGCACCCTATTGAGGATCGACCTCAGGACGTGGAGGTTAGCATGCAACGAGAGCTAGGAGCATTCTCTTATAAGGGGTGTCCTTTTAACACTTTTAACTTTAGTTTTTTTTTTATATTTTTTTAAATAGGTATATTTCGTAAATAATTTCAACGAAGCCGTGTCACGTGACACACCTTCGATATACTTAAATCCGCCCATATCTTCAGTCCTACCAAAATACAACTATCTAAGGTGTTTCTTAAGAAAATAACACAAACAATGATATGATTAATGACACTAAAATATTCAAAATAATAATAATAATAATAATGAAATTGCGTAAAAAAAATATTGCAAATTAACAAGTCATAACGAAAATGATCATAATTTAAAAGTACTAAATCATTCTAAAAAAGTTTAATAAATTTTAGTTACATAACATGACTAAATATTAAAGGAAATTAAAATTAAAGGGTCTAATATACCCCTCAACTTTGCCATTTGGAGCTGATATGCCCCTCGTTATGAAAGTGGCTCATGCATACCCTTACCGTTATACAAACGGCTCACATATACCCCTACCGTTACAAAATAAGCTCACATATACCCTTAATTTAACAGAAGTGAAAAAAATAGTTTTAAATTTATGTTTTTGACTTTTAAATTTTAAAAAAAATCATGTAGGGGTATATATGATCCTTCTAGCAAATTTCAAGGCATATTTTAATCTTTTTTATACATAAATTATTTTTTAACGTCTTTGATTATCATTTTTTGAGTTTCTTATTCTTATTTTATTTTTTTCTTTCGTTCGTTAGTGTAAAGAGAAAATTTTAAAACTAATTTTTTTGTGGCTATATTATAATTTAAAACTATTTTTTCGACTATATTGTTATTTAGTTTTTGTATATATTGGGTCATCTATAATAAAGTTTACAAGAAAATTAGTGAAACATAAATAAATTTGACCATCAAAATAATAACTTTAAATTAGTCGTTGAAACAAAAAAAGTCAAAAAAAATTATGTGTGAGGAGGATTAAATATACCCATATGGGATTATATTTTTTTAAAAAAAATAAATTAAAATATGAAATTAAAATTAATTTTTTCACTTCCGTTAGAGGAAAAGGGTATATGTGAGCCATTTGTATAGCAAGAGGGGCATATATGAGCTACTTTCATAATGAGGGGTATATCAACTCTAAATAATAAAGTTGAGGGGTATATCAGACCCTTTTCCCTATTTTAATTGTCTAAACCAATGTAAAACTACACAACAAATATTCAATATTAAACTAGGTAACTAATCTGCGTGAATTCAGCAAAGCATATCACTTTATAGACATTGAAATCCCGTTGTGCACTAAAGTTAATGCCAACGATTTGATTCAGTAATTTCCATCAAAATTTAGAAATGCAAACAAAATAACAAATAAGTGGTTATTCTACATAATATTACAAGTTAATAGAATATGAATCTCTTATAACACTCAATTCAAAGAGACAAATTAATCAATCTCATTTGGTGTTGAGTGATTTACTTTAACCTTAGCTTCTTTTATATTTTCTCTTTTACAAAATAAAAATGTTATTTTGTTTTTCCATGTCTTTCTACTTTAGTTTGTTAGGCTTGGATTTTATTTTAATTCTTTTTAGGCTTGAAATTTTGCATGCCCATAAATAAGAGATGAATATATCATATTAATAGCAGTGTTGATCTAAGTTAGAGTATATTCTTTAATATGTTCACCTAGTCAATTACACCAATTTTTTTATGCAGCTTTAATTTTAAAAGAAATGGTAACGGACACTTGAGGCATTATAAAATCATATTCAATTTCGAGTATTATTAATTAATTCCAATTGTTGAAATAATAAGAGATTATGAAATCTTGATTCTTGAACAACAAAGATTAAATTGTTTTATGTAGTATAACGTTATATTCAAATAATTCAAACAACTTTTTATCCCTCTGAATTTTCACATGTTCGCTTTCTTTGTCAGGATTAGAAGTGAATGATAGTAAGCAATCTGCTTATGTCCATCAACATTGGTATATTGAATACAATTTAAATTCAAATTTAAGTTACTACAAGCTATATAATAAAACTCAATCCTGATTAATATACTCTAAAAATAATATTCAAAAATAAGAATAAAGAAAATTAAAAAATTAAAACATAAAAAATTGTCCGTGATCTGAATGTTCCCTTTTGCTTCTCTGTCAAGAATTAATAGTGTGTGACAACACTTTAAAAAAAAAAATAGATCACTTATGTGCATATTACACAATATAATCGCAATTAATACAAAATAACAATGAAATAATCTATTTTAACAGCTAATACTCCACCATATACATAGACTAGGGTAGGGAGGCCCGTGCTTGGTAAAAATATTATGGTTGTAAAAATATTGTAATATTAATGAATCAAGGGTTAGAGCGTTTGTAGAAGATAGATAATATGATCTATTATATTATGTACTATTAGAAATATGTAGAATATGTACAATAGACATAACTATGATGTCGAGTTGAACGGTTTGCACATACTAACTAATGTAATATAACCAAAATAATATAGTACATGTTGCAGTTTTGGTATGTAAGATTAGCATGTCGTTGTCTAGGATATTTAGAGGACACTGCAGTTTGCCTGTCCATAGCTAATCTTGTTGATGCAAAAAACCAGAGCGTAGGGAGAGCCATTCATTATATTGTCCCTAGCATAAGCAAAAGTGACAAAATGGTGTGACGGAGTTCCTGTAATTAGACAGTTTAAAGTATGTTAGAAAGTGCAAATATGGCAATAGATAGCAAAGTAATTTTAATATAGATAGAGTTGCTGTTGAATCTCTGTGTGATTGGCCTAATAGTCGACGGTGAATGAGGTTAGCTAGTACAGAGAAACCTCGTTCCTATTGTTCCTATTGATAACTGTGTATTATAAACAGTGAACATGAGAGGAGGAATTAAAAAGAAATTGTTAACCACTTGATTTGAGCATGGATATGAACATGGATAGACCATTTTTAGCCCCGAGTTAATGTGAGACTGTGCAATATTATGTCAGACATAAAGAAAACAAAATTGAGAAATTTGAAAGCAGATAAGAGCAATTGCAAAAGCAGCAACATAACATAAGTATAACATTTACAATGTTTTAAAGGAATGACGTGGATAGGTGTATAAAAGGAAGTAAGCTAAAGGTAAAATTGTTCATAATCATTGTGAGCTATAGTTTGATCTGAAAGTGAGATGTAGACTGACCTTTTAAACCTTTTTGGTTGGTGTGGGCGGTTCAAATTTTGCTGGTGCATTTGAAGGACCAGCTGTAGGAGTCGTTGCCATGACTTCTACCTCACTTGTTTCCAAAGGCTTTATCTTTTTAGGAGTCCTATCAGTAGTGCTCTCTGGCGTATGTTGTTTTTCCATGTAGGAAAGAATGGACAGAGTTGCATTTGTGGTATTTGAGCTGCCCCAAGATGACTTCCTTAGCTGAATTTCGAATACTTTGTTTGACAGCATCTCATGGACATGAGTTAGAGACAATGATTGTCGCTGTAAATGTAAGAAGTTAGAACAAACAGTTTACAGCAAACAGAAGATCGATGGATATAACAAGAAGAAGCCCGGTTTGTTATGACAATCCATAAAAAGAAAATATACAGCAAAACAATAAAGATTGCAACTTAACTCATTTTCCCCCCTATGAATATGCAGAAGCATCTGAAATAGACATATCTTTGACTTTAAATTCCAGATGCATTGAACAATTTCACTATATGTTGTAGAACATTTCTTGTTTGACCAAAACAGTATATACAGAATACCCAAAAAATGGAAATAAGCAGAAATCTTCAGCAAAGCTTCAGAGACAGATTTAAAGGCTGTAGAGAAACAGAAAACAGTAAAGAACAGACGTTACTATCATCAACAGAAGAAATTTGCCTTTTCGAATAACTATATGTGTTGTTGAATTTTTTAATACCACAATGCCAGCCATTTTGACCATAAGGAAACAATAATGGATATTGTAATGGGTCATAACATCCATAATAGTAATTGACCAATTGGGTTTTCTTACTATGAGTGTAAATTCGAATATGTGGTGTCGGAATTTTATCATTTAGTTGATCTTCAATCCAAATTGCTCCAACTTCAGATGCAGTTGGTAAGTTATATGTTCTTTGGTCTAAATTGGAACTTGAGTTCAGAGCAATGTAAAATTCAGATAAATTAGGAACAACTGTTAACGATCTGAGAAAAGTACAATAAGGATTAAGTTTGAGTATATCCATGAGTTTTGTAACAATTAGCTCATTAAGATTATCTGATAACGTCATTCGATTTGTTAGCTCATTTTCATTATCATAGAAATATAATTGTAAGTTTTTTGCCTTTCCTGTTGAGGGTATCAAATCATCAATGAAGTGATACATTTGTCCTTGCACTTTAAATGTGTAGATGCCACGATTTCTCTTTGCTAATTCTCTATCATAATGTACTCCAAGTGAAGTGAAGGCAAACATATTATTGTAGGCTCTACTGTAAGTGCGAAAATGTTGACTTTCTTTGGAGTCACCCAAGAACAAATTTCGCAACTCAATAGGCAGCCTATGAGAACCTAATCTAATTGATCCATTATCACAGCAAAACCCTGGTAATTCATATTGAAATTTTTTTGCTAGACAAAATTTGCAATTTGGAATTTTCTTTAAAACCAAGTAATCTTTTGGCAATAAATTATCATTTTGTAGATTGACTTGTAATTTATTTCTACCTGTGTAAGGTAAAAAGCAAATATTTGTTATATATAAAGTGAAAACAATACATTGTCTTTAATGATTTTTGTAGAAAGAAGCATACCTTTATTTGCAGTACGTGTTGAAGATAATTTGGTTGCAACATGAGATGTAGCTGATGTTGATCCTAGTATAAGGAATCGAAATATTTAGAAATAGCTAGGTAATTAAGAGAAATGAATATAGGCTAAATAGCAGAACAAATATTTCTGAACTGACCTAGTTCAAAGGTAGATGAGCAACTAACTATATGTTCTCCTCTAGTTGTAGCAGTTGGCAGGCTTGTAGGTTTGGAAGCTGCAACAAAAAAATGAGCAAAGTAAATGTATTAAGAGTAGGTTAGTTGAAGCGGGTAACTATATCTATAGATATTTACAAAAGAGATTTGACAAAAGGAAGATAAGAATATACGTAGCTAATGTTGTTGAGGAGATAACGAAGAAGCGGTAATTGTAAGAGCAGCAGTATTATTTGATTGATGAAGGGATTTTTGTCTTTTTGATTCAGCCTTTTTTTCTCTTAGCTGGGATAAAAGTAATTTTTTTCTGTGCGGTGACATTTCTGCATATCTAGTACGTCGACGGGAATTTCTATGAGAAGTTCGTTCTTCCGCAAGCACATTATCTCTATTTTCTTGCATTCCTGTTTGAAGGAATTCATGATTTTGTCAAATAATTTATAAGCTAATTTAATGTGGGGAAAATACATAGAATTGACCCCAAAAAAAGGCTTCTGCCACCATGAGGGCAATATGGACTAATAAGAAACAACATATAAGTATTACAACATTTTGATGGAAATATGCATGGAAACCTTGGTCAATTGATTTAAGCAGTAGCTATTCCTACAGTCAGTACATCATACGTTGTCTTCAAAGCCGTAAGATTGTACTTTAGAACAAACGGAACAGAAGTTATGTGATAGAAGATGTTTTAAGAATTTAAAGCTTATGTGGTAGTTCAGTAGCGATATAAAAAACTTTATGTTGGTGGGAAGGAGGAATCTATTGTCATTATTGTGTTGCAAAGTTTTCATCAGTGAAAGAATGGAAAAGGAAAACATAACTTCATTAGGTTGTCTTTCACCATCATGAAAGAAACATAATTATTGCAAATATTCTCCGAAAGTAAAAATACTATATATTCCAAAAATCTCTGTATAAACAAGAATATTGTCACGATGATTCACTATTAGCCCAAAAGTAGACTAAAGATACCATATGGCAAATAAATGAGACATATTATATGCATTTGGAAATGAGTTGTCACCATTTGAAAGCACCTAACTTTTATTCATATGTGTAAAGTGATTCTAATTGAAAAATAAGGATATTCTTTGGCTGTTGCTATTGTCAAAGTTTGATGTAGTTGTAGGAACAGGAATATTTAGAGATAGCTAGGTAATTAGGTAAAATGAATATAGGCAAAATAGTTGAAGTAATATTTTTAAACTGACCTAGTTTGAAAGTAGATGAGCAATTGACTCTATGTTCTCCTCTAGTTGAACTACATGGTACATTTGTAGGTTTAGAAACTGCAACTGCAAAATGAGGCAAATAAATGGATTAAGAGTAGGTCAGTTCAAGCGTGTAACTCTAGGTATAGATATTTAGAAGAGAGATTTCATAGAAGGAAGATAACAATATGCGTAGCTAACCTTGTTCAGGAGATAATGAAGAAGTGCTAATTGTAAGAGCAGCAATACTATTTGATTGATGACGGTTTTTTTGTCTTTTTGATAGAGCCCTTTTTTCTCTTAGCTGGGATAAAAATAAGTCTTTTCTCTCTGGTGACATTTGTGCATATCTAGTACGTCGACGCAAATTTCTATCAGAAGTTGTTTCCTGGGTAGGCAAATTATCTGTGTTTTCTTCCATTCCTATTTGAAGTAATCCATGATTTTTTATAATGATTTATAACCTAATGTAATGTAGGGGAAAAGCATAGAATTGACGAAAAGCAATTGGAAGGGAAAAAGCAAAATATTTCAACATAAGAATGTAATTATGTTTAAAGTGAAGGACAGACAAACTGAAATATATATGGAAAGTAGAATGACAGTAGCCACCATCATAGGCCCTTTGTGAATAGATAGACAGATTAGGAATAGAACATGTCTATGACATGCAGCTTCTATGACATTCAGCCTATATAAGCCTAATTAATTAGATTTTTTGTCTTCGCAATGATTCTTTAGCATAGAGAATATTTGGAGTGTAATTGTTCTATTGAAAGAAATTAAATAACTTATCATGGTTTTCACCTATGAACATTTTACATATGAAACAGAGAAATTCTGAAACAAGTACGATTGAAGGCGTTAAAACATTTTGCCTAACATACAGAATGGCTGTTTAAGCTTTTCAGGAAATTTAGGACAAACGACTATGTAGATTAATAAATTTTGACCTATGGACTTGAAATTTGAAGTAATTGTGAAGATTTCCCTGACTTCTTTGAGCTGTTATTGTCTTGGATAGTAATGTGATATAAAAATTTGAGCGCATCATATTATTCTAAATTTTCAAATGATGGTATTCCTTTTTCCAGCATTCATGCCATCAACAGTGTAGACGTAAGGTAGAGCCAAAGATGAGGCGTCAATTAGTCACGTTATAAACTGAAGTTGACATGTGTATTCATTTGTGTTTTAGTTGAACCTGTGTTGATAAGTTTACACAGTTGGGTAATATTGTCTATGTAGACAGTAATGTTTGTGGGTTTATTTTAAGTTCTTTCTAAAGAGGAATGAGAAGAGAACAAAAGGAAAATTGTAGTGAGTTTAGCTATTGCAATGTGGTAATATTGCAAAAAATTGTATAAGACACTTACACCCTGGATGAAAAATGAATGTATCTGTACAGAATGTTGGCACTATGGTATTTATCATGTATGTACTCATAATGTTGTGATCTAGTTAAGGTAACTCAACTACAGTTAAGTGGAAATAATAGTAGACGAAAGTGTAGCAGGAAGTTTGCAGTTTGACTATTAATGATAGCTAATGTCTAGGTTCAACTGTTTATAAGAGTTCTGTAGTGATATAAAGGGATTTAAAGCATATGATAGTGAAAACATTTTGGTAAGCCAATTCACCTAACACAGTAAGGCAACAGACTGATATTGACGTTAAGTTAGACATCAAGATAAAGATTGTGGCAGCATAGGCAAATGTCACTTGTATGGTAGGTGTAAAGCATGAAAAAAAATATAGTAATAGCTCTAAAGAAGCTGCACGTTCATTGATAAATTTTGCTGTTCAAATGTAAGTTAAAAAACATTGTTACCTGAACTGCAGTTGTTTTTTCTGTATTTTTGGGAAACTTGGACAAGCAGAAAGAGCGAATTTAATTATTTCCTGTAAAGAAACAAAACAGCCAATAAAGTAACAGCTTTCATAGTAGTTTGTGTAAAATGTGAAGAGGTTTATCAGATGAAACCATAAAGAATTGCGTGGAATGAAACGGAGATATACATACAGCTGATTATTGGAGCAATATAACTGTCTAATGTACAAATTTGTTTGTGGAAGCTGTCAAACCGAAGGTACATCAGCAGGGCTGAAGTGATTAAGCTTTGAGTGGAAACATTTGGTCTCATACTGCTAAAGCTGCGACGCTGTCGTATAGTAATTTTATCATTCTAAGGTTTCATTTTCTATTGATGTTGCAATTGGGTTTTCCATTTGTTTAACTATCTTCCATTATGGGATAATGTTAGAGTTAGATTATCGAAGCTTCTTTGAGCTTACATATTAGAGTGTGGTGAACAGCCACATTTGTGTGGCATTTTGTAAAAGGATTCTATTGCAAAATGGAACCAAAGAAAGAGCGATGAATATAAGGCATTATATTTTGGGTCCTAGATGGAAGATTCAGTAGAATCCATAAAACCTAAAATGGAAGAGATTGCTGGAAATGTTTGGCTGTAAGCTATTGTTCTGTGCACAACTTGTATAGAAGTTATACTGAAGATCAACACTTGGACGAAACAGTCTATTTGCATGTTCAATTGTTTTGTCTACTTCATTGTTAACCTTAAAACAAGTCAAAGTAGTGGAATTAAAACTACTGGAAGAATGAAAGTAAGCGAAACTATTAGCACAGTAATCTCCCTAGCTGCAGTATGTGCATAAATAATCGAAACTGATGTATGTAGTTAGTTTTATTGGGAAACATGCAAGAACAAATTAGATTAAATTGTTGACATGTACACGTATTAATTTGTTCTAAGAAAAGATGAAAATAGCATTGGAGATTAAAATTTTGGTAAGATTTATGTTCTTAAGAAAACACTGTAATAGAGAAATGATCCAGGGAAGTATTTCATTACCTTGTTTTGCAGTAATGCAAAGAAATAATGCTTGAAAAGTCAAAGGCGTGCTGTATATGTTTTCTGTAACTGCAAGGAATATACATTAACTATAAACAATTAGTACAATATGAGAAAACCAAATTTCAGCAAGTAAGATTTAATAGGTTAAAGTAATAGTTGGGTTGCAGTCATTTGATGTGGAAATTGGGGAAGTTGTGGACAGGAAAACAGAAAGGCAGGACGTAAATGTAAAAACAGGTCACATAAGTACCTAATTACATTGGAGAATGGCTTTCCAAGTAATATAGGCATTGCACATATGCGACTTTTGGAGTACTTTACAGGAGAAGGGAGAAAGCATCAAAGGAAAGGAGGTAGACAGAGTAAAATTGATTTTCTACCTGCATAAGTGACCTTATGATGTAGTACCAAAGCATTAACAGACTGTTGCCAAAGGAAGTTAGGAGAAACAATGAACATAAATTAGAGAAGCATGAAAGACCACATAGCATGTATCGTACCATTAACTTTTCCTTCCATGTTCATCTCGTAACCATGTACGTGCAATTAGTTATTTCTCAATCATGACATACAAGTGTGCAATTTGAACTATTAATTTTTCGGCAACATTCATACGTGAACATTTGAATTTTTATTTTTTTTTCCTACTTGAACTATGATTGTATATATCATTCGTCAAACCTTGTTTGGCATTTTCAGTCATGAACAATTTGTGCTGGCTCTATCCTCCTGCGTAAACTATCAGCATGTACATATTTTAAGGGGAAAGCAAATGAGTTTTTATGTTTTTATTAGACGACAGTGGACAGGAATAAATGCGTGAGATGAGAATGGAAATGATGGCACGACAGGTACTTTGTAGGCAAACTGAGAGCTCTGTTCCTGTTGTTCGCCTTTCCTATATTACTCTTTACGCTGTTGGCCCTTTAGGTATTAGCTAATTTATGTGGCTGTAATTTTTGTTTTAAATTAGTGAATTTTTTAGCACTATATCCAAGAAAGAAGGAAGAGCTGATATTTCCCAACTTTATGTTGTTACTAATCCATCCTATAAGTGTTAATTATTTGTTATGGGTAATAATTCCGCGGTAAAATTTGGCAGACATGTAGATCCTAACAGACTACTAAGAGTGACAGCAATGTTGGGAAGAGAGAGAAGCCAAAGGTAGCATATTGATCTAAGCACTGGTATTTAAGAGGTCAACCTCTGTGTAGAATAGAAGTAAATTGAAATCTGAAGCAGAAACAGAAGAACTAAGATTGGAGTTGTCCAACGGAACATTGGCAGTGCATTTGGCAGGTAAATGTAGTTGTGTATTAGCTTTTATGTCAAAGTTTTATCCAATCCCAAAACAACATCTGATAGAAAGACAACACCAAAATCAGTGACTGTCCATTATGAATAGAAAAAGTTGGAGAAGTGAAATTTCGTGCGAATCTTAATTTGAAGGTTGTGAGAGAATGTGGAACAGGTATACTACTTTAGAGCTGTATCTGTTACTATTAGGTCATATGACGTATAAACTGCAGAAGGATAATAAACGTTGTATGTTGTGTAAAAAAATAGGGAAAGGAGCAAATAAAAACAGCAAGAACAGTGCTGTCATAGTCGAAGTACAGTCATGTGCAAATCTGTTAGGACGCTTTAGCGGAGGTAAATGAACACATAAAATGAGCTAAGAAGAAAAAGTTAATCTAATAGCAGCAAATTACAACTGAAAGCGATGAAAATAAAGGAGAGAGCTTTGAAATGTGTGTGTTCGGGGAAAAGGCATAAACAATGGAGATGTAGCAGAGAGAGATGATGCACCTTTTGTATCATTCACGCACAAAGGAATACGGTGCAGAAAATGGGGGGAAAGCAAGTAAATTTGTTTAGCTTGCAGATGAAGATAGCAGAAAACTTCACAACTTTGTAGAAGTTTTGTGTTCTTATTAAAGAATACAGGGCGTAGAAAGTCAATGGGGAAGAAAGCAACTAAAGAATGCTTACTCCTTTGAATTGACATTGCTAAAGAAAGGTAAACTACAGGACAAACCATTAATCTGGAAGGTAGCTAAAGGGCTTAGAAATACAAGTGACATCTATTGTTGAATGTAAGAATTGTTTCTGGTCCAACAGAGAACATGGAAGCTGTATTTTGTATTATAGTGGCTCTTTTTGTTACGTAGTTTTTTCCCGCTTACGCAAGCGTAATATGTAAATGGCGGGTATATTGTAAGGATATTGAATTGGAGAAAAAGTAATGATAAGCTAATGAAACTAAGTAAGGATAAGCGCAGAAGCAACTATTTCCCTACAGTGCTAGGCGTAGCAGGTAAGGAGTTTGAATAGGCGTTAACAGTGTGGACTATCCAGAGAAACAGGAAATTGGACAAACTTCAAACGTTAATTAAAGGAGTTGAGCACAAACTGAAGTGCAAAGAGTGGAAACTAAATGAGTAAGAGAAGAAGTAAATTAGCAGTAGAAATTTGTAGAAGTACTGAAATTTGGTCCTAGTACCATTATGACAAACTTTCCTACTGGAGTCAAAACGACAAATGGGTGAGTTAACAAATCTGACTGCATTTGAATTATTTTTTTTTTGAACTGAAGTAAAATATGAGGCAATAGCTGCTGGGTCTATCAAATTGTATAGAGCATGGGAGAGAACATATAATGTACCTATGACCACCTGTGGGATGTTTGTGAATCTTGTGGACGAGCTAGCATGTATATATGCCTCGCGTGGGCAGTTGAAGACCCTGCAGGCTGTTCTGTATGAGCGGTATTTCTAACCTTCAATTGCAGGCAATCTCCTGTAAAATAGAGTAACCATTTAGGATTATTGAATTGCAGGAAAGTCAATAGGAAATAAGTTAGAACGACATATGGAACAGCTACAGCGAAGCATTAATTATATTACATGGAATATTTGTAGCAGGAATTTTTTTTTAATAGGCAGGCAGAATTTGGAGTATGCGGGAAAACACTAAATTGAAGAAAGCTGAAACGATAATTAAAAGAGTTGAAAGAAAAGCGAGGTCCAAACAGTGGAAAATAAATAAAGAAGAGAAGGACTAAATTAGGAGCACAAATAATCTGCCGAAAGTTGATTGTAGGACCATTATCAGAGACTTTCCTAGTGGAGTGAACAGCTGAAGTAAAATATTGGAGAATAGCTCGTGGATACCTGAAATCGTATAGAGCATGCAACAAAACATAGAAGGTACATGTGAGCACATGTGGGATGTCTCTGAATCTTGGGGGCTGCCTAGCGTGTATATAAGGTTTGGGGCAGCAGCTGAATGAATCTCTCTAAGGTGGCGATAATGAAGAGGCTGCTGCAGACCTAGTGCGCTGTTCTGTATAACAGTTATTTCTATCGCTGAGTTAGAGCCAATCTCCTGTGGGAAGAAATCATTATTTAGGAATATTGAATTTCAGCTAATTAAATATGAAATAAGTGACAACTACATATAGAACAAATGAAATGAATCATTAATAAAATTACGGGGAATATTTTATTTCCTTTTGGCACTGAATTTGTTGGGACAAGTATTAAATGAATTCAAAGCGTAAACAAGAGGGAAAACAGAAATGGAGAAACCGTTGAAAGCCAAAGTTTTGAATCAGCGAAAGTGTGAAAGCCAATTTTGTGGTTTTGAGGGGTTGTGGTGGTTCGATGGTGAAGATAGTGTAACAGACAAATACATGGAATTATTGAGCAGAAGTTTGAAGCACATACATACAGTATAATATGGCTTAATATGGTGTAGAAGAGACAATTTAGGAATATCAGAAAGAGCAACACAAAAGACAAAGTAGCAATCGGAGAAACATAAATTGGGACATGGCAAATAACATATATTGTAAAAAAATTAGGTAAAAAATGTAGTATAAAATACAAGAATTAACAACTTAATATATATTAAAGAGAATGTTACTATCATCAACAGAACATCAGTGGATATAACAAGAAAAAGCCCTGTTTGCTATCAGAAGCCAGAAAAAGAAACTATAGAGCAAAACAATAAAGATTGCAACTTTGCTCATTTTTTGCCTTATGAAGATGCAAAAACATCTGAAATAGACATATGTTTGACTTTAAAGTCCAGATGTATTCAAGCATTTCACTATATGTTGTAGAAGATTCCTTGTCTGACCAAAAGAGTATATACAGAACACCGAAAAAGGGAAATAAACAGAAATCTTCAGCAAAGGTTGGGAGACAGATTTAAAGGCTGTAGAGAAAGAGAAAACAGTAAAGAGGAGATGTTACTATCATGAAAAGAACATCCATGGATATAACAAGAAAAAGCCCCGTTTCCTATGACAAACCATAAAAATAAAATATACAGAAAAACCAGTAAAGATTGCAACTTTACTCAAATTTTCCCTTATGAATATGCAAAACATCTTAAACAGACATATGTTTGACTTTAAAGTGGACATGCATTCAAGAATTTCAGTATATGTTGCAAAAGATTCCTTGTCTGACCAAAACAGTACATACACAATACCCAAAAAGGGAAATAAACAGAAATCTTGAGGAAAGCTTCAGAGACAGATTTAAAGGCTGTAGAGAAACAAAAAGCAGTAAACAACAGACGGATTCGGCATTGAAATATCGCTTAAAGGATGACGAAATACCTGCGCAGGTCGTCGGACACAAACCGAAATCTTCAGGAAATCTTCAGAGAGAAATTTAAAGGTTGTAGACAAACCGAAAACACAAACGAACAGATGGATTGGGCATTCAAGAGTTCAGAAGTAGAAAGAAGAGTTGAGAGGGAGAGAAATTAGGGTACCTGCGCAGGTCGCCGGAAAGAAAGGCAAATCTTCAGGCAAGCTTCAGAGAGAAATTTAAATTGTTTAGAGAAACAGCAAAGAATAAAGAAGAGAAGGAGTGGCCATTAAAATTTGCCTTAAACCATGACGAAGAACCTGCGCAGGTCGTTGGAGACAAACTGAAATCTTTTGGAAACCTTCGCAGAGATGTAGAGAAACAGAAAACAGTAAAGAACAGGTCCATTCGCCATTGAAGAGTTGAGAAGTCGAACGAAGAGCTGAGAGGGAGAGAAATTGGAGAAGCTTCTAGAGAAAGTGAAAGGAAAATGAGAGAGGGTGTTGGTCCTGTAAATGTAAAATTTGTAAAGGTACAAGTACTACTGCCTTTAGTGCAATCAGCAGATGCAGTGTTCGTCCTTTGAAATGTACAATTAGCACTGCCTTTAGTACAATGAGCAGCTGCAGTGTTGTTCCTTTTTAAGTGGCACTTTTAAATAAGGGTAATATAATAAAACCAAAAAAAATTATAAATAAAGACTATTAGGCATAAGAGGAAAACTGCAAGACTGAAAAATTATAGTGACAAATGAATGAAAATTTTGAGGAAATACATTTAAACGTACTAATATTCAGTTTAATTGGAGATTAAAATGATTAACATAAGGATATGAAATACCACGGCAACATACAGTGTCCTTACTCCTTACCTTACTTTTGGATGTAAAGAAATTATTTCTGATAGATCATCTACTCAAGAAAAAATATATCGAGAATCCAATTAAAATGATTGACATAAGGATATGAAATAACATGGGAAACATACCATGTCCTTACCTTACTTTTGGAGATAAAGAAATTATTTTCGATAGATCATCTACTCAAGAAAAAAAAATATCAAAAAAATAATATCAAAAATGAATAAAACATAACAAAATACTATAGAACACTTGATATGAATGGTGAATTGTAAAACATGAATGTGTACACAATAACTGCAAATTTGGTGAAGGAACAATAACTAATACAATAATCGATTAAGGAACATTCCGCACACAATATCATATTCTTAAAAAAAAAATTGACTAAATGGCGAATGTAAAACATGGCATGAAAAATGCAAATTTGGTACTGATGACCCAACATCTCAGTTGATATTTGTAGGCGGTAG
The DNA here is from genome assembly GCA_029582585.1 of Solanum bukasovii. Classification (NCBI taxonomy): domain Eukaryota; kingdom Viridiplantae; phylum Streptophyta; class Magnoliopsida; order Solanales; family Solanaceae; genus Solanum; species Solanum bukasovii. The sequence continues at coordinate 2,938 of JAJOOI010072158.1, read as the reverse complement.
CAGAACATTAAATGTGTATTTATGGGTAAATGGAAAACGTAGGAGGTGAACGATAATTTAACTGAACATTAATACATATTCATTGTCCATTTAATTGAATAATAATAATGGTTGTGGTGTTTTATTACCTTCAAATTATAAAATCTAAAAGATCATAAAAAAAATCACAAAAAAGATAAGTTGGTTTCTAGCCCTTAGAGGCATGCCACATCAGCAAGTCTAACATTCTACTTATATATATATAGATTAATTTTCTTTTTGCATTAGTATAAATTAGTATACGTACCTGCGCGTTGCGCGGATATTTTAAAATATACTTTAATATTTTAAATTAAAAATAACTATTAAAAATTATCATGCACTTAGTAATGTTTATTTTTAAAATGATGACACAATTTATTAACTTATTTATTTGAGCATGTTAAATTAATATTATTAATACACAATTTAATAATTATATTATCAAAATATTATGTCCATAGCTATAATTAGCAATTAGAATAATATTATAACTAATTATTTTTTGAATTTTAAATTTCTTGAATTTTTGTTAGTATTTTATTATATTAAAATAAATAAAATATGTGTAATATAATTGGTTTAATTTACTATTTTTTACTTAATCAGGTTTTAGAGTTTGTGTTTGAGTGGGAATGCAATGGGCTGTTTTAAAACTGCCTATTTATATTCCCGTTTTTATTTAAATAAAGAAATTAAATATTATTTCAATTTTTTATTTTAAAAAAGATCATTCAAATATTTAATTTTTAGTTTTATCTTTATATAAATATTAAAATTTACAATTTGTGTAATATAATTTGTTTAATTTATTAATTTTTGATTAATCATGTTTTAGAGTTTGTGTTTGAGTAGGAATGTAATGGGAAGTTTTAAAACTGTCTATTTATATTTTCGTTTTTATTTAAATAAAAAATATTTTTTTGAGTTTTTAATTTTAAAACAGATCATTCAAATATTTAATTTTTAATTTTTATCTTTATATAAATATTAAAATTTGTAAAATGTTTATATAATATTAATTTAAAGTAATTATTCAATAAATAAAAAATTAAAATTTTAGTTTCGGTTTTTAAATGGCAATTCATTTTAATTTAATTATTAGACAATTACGTAAATCTTTTTAGTGTGAAGTTTTATATTTTTTTAAAATTCGTTTATTTTATTGTAATTTTTTTTTTCATAATCTATTTTTAGAGTTTGTGTTTGAGTAGAAATTAAATGGGGAGTTTTAAAACCGTCTATCTATATCCTCGGTTTATTTAAATAAAGAATTTAAAGTTTTTTAAAATTTTAGTTTTAAAATAGATTATTCAAATATTTAATATTTCATATTTATCTTTATAAACAATTACGAATTTGAAATAATTTTAATTAATTATAATTAATTATAATTACTGATTTTTAAAACTGATCCCACTATTTTAAAACAATTAACTGCAATTACATGTGTCTTTTTTTTTCTTGCAAAATACAATTTTGTAATTTTTATTTTTAAAGAATTTTTTAGTTTGTTACTCTTTTTAATTTCTTTCTGGTTAATTTAAGATACATATATAAAAGAATTTTAAATTATTTTTTGAATTTCAAAATTGTCTAATTTTTGTTAGTATATTAGTATGTTAAAAGAAATACAATTCGTGTAGTATAATTATTTAATTTACTAATTTTTACTTAATCAGGTTTTAGAGTTTGTGTTTGAGTGAGAATGTAATGAAAAGTTTTAAAACTGCCTATGTATATTCTCGTTTTAATTTAAATAAAGAATTTAATTATTATTTTTAATTTTAAAAATATCATTCAACTATTTAATTTTTAATTTTTATATTTATATAAATATAAAAATTACAATTTGTGTAAAATAATTTGTTTAATCTATTAATTTTTAATTAATTTGGTTTTAGAGTATGTTTTTGAGTGGGACTGCAATAGGAAGTTTTAAAACTGTCTATTTATATTCCCGTTTTTATTTAAATAAAGAATTTTTTTAAAATTTTTAATTTTAAAACACATCATTTAAATATTTAATTTTTAATTTTTATCTTTATATAAATATAAAATTTGTAAAATGGTTATATAACATTAATTCAAGGTGTTTATTCAATAAAAAATAAATTTTAAAATCTTGGTGTTGATTGTAAAATGGCAATTCATTTTATTGTAATTATTACAGAATTTTTCTTAAATCTTTTTACTGTGAAGTTTCATATTTTTAAAATTCGTTTATTTTATTGTAATTTTTTTTCTTAATCTATTTTTAGAGTTTGTATTTAAGTGGAAATTTATTGGGGGAGTTCTAAAGCTGTCTATTTATATTCCCATTTTATTTAAATAAAAAATTTAAAGTTTTTAATAAATTTAGTTTTAAAATAGATCATTCAAATATTTAATATTTAATTTTAAAAATTATGAATTTTAAATAATTTTAATTAATTAAAATTACTTATTTTTAAAACTGATCCCACTATTTTAAAATAATTAACTACAATTATACATGTCTTTTCTTTTCTTTGCAAAGTATAATTTTGTAATATTTATTTTTAAAACAATTTTTTAGTTGGTGACTATTTTTATTTCTTCTTGGTTAATTTAAGATACATATATAAAATAATTTTATATTATTTTTAAATTTTTTGTGGTGTTGACATGTGTCATTTTTTACATATATAGATAGATATAAAGTCAGTTATAAAATTTTGGTACAGATTAATTAATTATTTGTTATCCTCTATCCACAAACACAAAATTAAAGGTAATACATATAAGAGAGAGAATAAAGTTAACAAAGTTAATAATTTTAAATTTTGAATCTTATTTTAAATTCAATTCAATTCAAAAAAAATTTAAATGCAATATTTGCAAGTTAGTGGGGGGTGTAATGGGATCTATGGGACGTAGGTTAGTTAAACATTTAATTATA
>JAJOOI010072157.1:0-17698 GCA_029582585.1 Solanum bukasovii | reverse complement strand
AGCATGACAATGAGTTTCTAATAAAAACTTATGGAGAATGTACAAATAGTTATAGTCCATTTCTTGAAGAAAATGTGACTTGTGTTCGTATGGAAAAGAACATGTTCATGTATTGTTAGATGAATGTCACATCTCACCTCTACGGGAGGTTTGAGAGATTGAAAGAAAATATTTTGACATAAATGGTCATTTTGGTCATATACTTTGAGTACTACACAAATATTGTGGTATGTTTTATTATGAACTATTGGAGGACAAAAGAAAGAAATAAATCTTTTCTATAAAGGTTGTGGCCATGATCAAAATAAATGTTGTTGTGTGGCAACACAAATTTGTCATTGGTTGTCAAGAAATAAGTCTTGCATGTAATAATTTTAACCATGACAATAATAATAATTTTCTCCTTGAAAGAGATGGTCACCATAAAAATGGTGTTGTGAAATTTATGGTAGTACACAAAATTAATTGAGAGTTCCGAAAGAGCTAATTTGTTACTACCTGGAATGAAATTGTTCATAATATTGAGATTGTAGTAAGTCTCAAAAGAAACTTTTTAAGTTTCGGAGGAATTGAAAATTATTATATTGAGACTGTAAATTATTGAAAGATTAAATATCTTCAAATTATTACAATCAAAGCGGGTTATGAATATTTACGTAAAAGGTTACCCGCCTTTCTCTTGTTTGTTGAATAAAAATATGAGCATGATGAAGGAATCACATGCAAAAGTAAACTAAAAGTTTACTAGAATAAATATCAGTTGGCATAACCGGTTGGCCATTTCGGTTCAGAGTGATGCAAAAGAAGTTGAGAATTCACATGGCTATATGTTTGAAGAAATAAAAGATTGTTCAAGATTCTCTTTTGTTGCTTGTTCTCATGACAAAATGATAACTATATCAACTAAAGTTGGGATTGTATCTCCTGAAATGATTTGTAACATATAGAAAGGTGAATATGGGCCCGTTCACCTGCCATGTGGATCGTTCAGTATTATGATTTAATAGATGCATCTATGGTATGGTCACATGTGCATTTGTGTCAACTTACAAATTGGTTTTTGTAAGGTTGTTTGCTCGAATTGTTAAATTAAGAGCACAATTCCAAACTATAAAATTATGTTGATAATGTTTGTTGGTTTAGCAGAAATTGCATGCCTCCAATTATAGCTAGACCAATGATTATGAGGACAAATCTCTCAAATAAAATTTGGTATGAGATGAGTTTATTTAATGTGTATGCATCAAGCCAACAAGGTTCTCCCATCACAATTGGTTCAGGGTCAAGAACCAAATAATTTCCATATAAAAAATTGATGTGTGAACATATGATTTTATTGCTACACCACGCATAAAGATGGATCCCCAAATGAGGTTGGGGGTGAATGTTAGATTTCCTAACATTAAAGGGAGATATGTTTAGCAGCTGAAATTATGTGGAGGGTGAATTATCTAGATCCTCGTTAAAAAAAATGTGAACTTGAAGTTCAAGAGATAATTCATTTGCAAAATGTTGCAAATAAATTATTGTTATTAAGCTTATATTATTCTTGAGAAAATTAAAAGTCTCCCTATACCCGACTATTTTAATGTTCCACATTATATATATAATTTGTGAGAGTTAAAGAGAGATGTATCGAGCTTTTCAAGATAAACCAAGAGAATATCTTGAAAAACTATATGATAATTAAAAACTGTAATATTATATGCTAAATCGTCATTTTAAGGATGACGACTTAACAACTGCATACATATGTATTATGGTGATTTTTAATAACTGTGTATTAAAACCGCCATAATGCTATCACTTTTTGTAGTTCATTATTCCTATCTAGTTAAGGTTAACTGAATAGTACATAATTCGTGTTGAAAAGCAATTGATGAATTCATCTTAACTCAAAAACTACCCTTAAATTCACTTTGGGATGTAATTTAGAAATATTTTTTTGGGATAAGACAAAGGTCATTTTTCTTATTCACAGTGATTCTGGGCCTGCCATTTATGTCAATGTCCTCTTTTTTCAATCCATAAGGTAACTCCCAATCAAATGCATTAAGAAGATTTGATAATGCAAGTTGCACAGATGCAACCCCAAGTGCCAAGCCTGGACACCCTTTTTTTCCTACTCCAAACGGAATTAACTCATGGTCTTGTCCTTTAAAGTCAATATCGTTATTTAAGAATCTCTCAGGCATAAATTCTTCTGGATTTTCCCATATTTCAGGATCTCTTCCAATTGCCCATGCGTTAACATAAACTATAGTTCTTGGTTGAAATTCATACCCTTCTAGTGTGGATATTTTCATTGATTCTCTTGGTATTAAGAATGGAGTTAGTGGAAATAATCTTAATGTCTCTTTTATCACTGAAATTCTCTTTTCACTTTGGTTTAACAATGCCATGTGTCAGTTTTCCATTGGTTTGGGGCATCGATTTTACTCTTTCACGCGCTTTTCTAGTGTGAAATTATAATTGACCTGAAAATGGGTCAAAATGGCTTATTTATTGTCGATTTAAATGGTTTCGTGGGGTAATAGGACCTATGCAAACTTAAGGTGTCTTCTTCAAAAAAGAGTCAAAGTTTGATGGGATAATTATGTATTTGCTCTTTTTTATATAATGTATCAATTCGTAGTTCATAATAATCTATCTGATACAATAAGGTCGTGAAAGAAGGGTGCTTGTAATTTGAAATAAAGTGTATCTATAAATGTATCATTTTATAGTTGATAATAGTGTATTTGATACAATAAGATTATCAGCTTTTATGTATTTATGTATTTATGTATCATGCTCATAAAATTGTTCATGATACATTACTATTTATAACAACTTTAGTGTAAATAGATCTGATAATGAAAGATATGAAATTACATGTATTGTGTTGTCTAGTCAATTTTTTAATTTATGATCTTGAGATGGATATATTACTCATGATACATTACTATGTCTAAAATATTAAGTAGATTGATAAATACTATAATATTTAAAAAAATTCTTCCATTTATTCCCAAAAAAAATCAATTTTTGAATTAAACTTGTCGACAAATTGTACTAATACAACATGAATGAATCAACAACTAAGTTATCAAGTATGTACATGAATGAATGAACAATCAAGTTATCGAGTACATTGATATTTCAGTAAAGAGACTGGAAGTAGTAGATTCAATAATTTTTTAAGATGAAAAAACTTTGAAAAAAGAAGTTAAAAGGAATCGAAAATTGAAGTAATGAAAAGAAAATCTACCTCTTGAATAACTTGAAATCATTAATTGAAAAGAGAAAAAATTTGAAATTACAAAATGAATTAATAGAGGTAATTGTGGAGAGATTTGTGGCATGAAAAAGAAAGGGAAATCATGGGTATTAGATTTCAAATTAATGTATCTGGAAAAGGAGATGATAGGAAAAGAAGGGATTTTTGATATTTTTTGAAATGGTAGGGAAAATAAGAAAATATGGTAATAAATGATGTGTAGTTAGGTAATTTATCCCAAAAAAAAAAAAACTGATTTTGTTGCTGTTTATCCCATTTTATTATTGAGAAATTTACATAAATATAGTTTAAAGGTTAATATATGTCCATTCTTTCATTGGGCCTGAGATTTCATTACACAAAAGAGCCACACTTAGCTTTGGCCCATCTTATAAATACACCTTTCTACCTTCTCGCCAACAAGCTATAGCTTAGCTGCCATATTTTCCATCAACACTCTCAATCCGAAAACCTAACTACAAAATATGAGGCAATTCGATCCATGGCCTGTTTTCTTCCGTCGTGAATGGAGCCGTAACTGGCCGTTCCTCGTTGGTTTCGCCGTCACCGGCGCTATCATCACCAAGATGTCCCTTGGTTTCACTGGTGAGCACATCGTGTAATATTAATTTCCATATGTATGCAGTGTTTTTTTTATTGATCGGATCTGATTTTGATCTACGTAATGGCTGATTTTTGTAGAGGAAGAAAGGAAGAACTCACGATTTGCGCAGAGGCACAAGAAGTAAGTTTAGTCATTGGTTGAAAATTTGATTTTGTAGATCTACTCTTATTTCATATTGATTTGACTCTTTGATTGTGAATCGATGAATAGTCTATTATGATTGAATTGCTTGCTGGCCTCATTAAATTGTTCGTGTGTTTTTAGTTTGTTAATGAATGGTCAGCGTAGTTTGCTTTACGGGCTTAGTTAATAGCCCTAATGTGTAAGGCAGTAGTTTGAGATTAATCCGTTGTTCATATCATTCTAGTACACAGGGTTCTATGTGCACAGTAGAAGAGAGCACGATGAAATGTTTATGGAGATGTATTTCAATAGGTTATTTGTACGGGAAAGTAGAAGGTGTGTGACTTGTTAGATTTTGCAACCTTCTGACTGTTAATACGACATGGAGACAGATAATGCGAGAAAGTGATCCTAAGGTTTAGGTGTAGGATTCTGTATGTGAATTGGGACTTAATGGTCAATGAAGGATTTTCTTCCTTTCAGGATAGTAGAAAAGAATACGTAGGAAGACAAAGGATGACATTATGAAATCTAGAAATGAAAATTTGAAGGAAGCTGTGTAGAAATTGGGATAATATAGAGGAGGAGGTTAAAGAACTGATGTTGATAATTGAAAGAGGATAGTGGGCACTGTAACAGAAATTTTCTGGTTAAAAACAGGAGGAGCCATGCATTCAACAATATATATGACTGTAAATATTGCAGGGTCCAGCAAATTGAAATAGCAATAGACCTCTAGTGCAATGAGATGAAAACCTTAGGATGAATGACTAACACAATAGAAGAATGGATTTAGCTGTTAATATCAATTATATTCCCAAGGGTTTAAACCACTCTTGAGAGATGGGGTGGATTGCGTTACATGTCATGCTGCCTTTTTTCCTTTATATCTTTTTTTTGTGCATGCCATGCAAACTTTCACACTACCAATTGTTTGAACAATAAACTCTTAGCAACATCTGTTTAGGAATCTGAGTATTATGCTCCATCATTAGATTAGCCAAAGGATAAAATAGGTTGTGGATGAACCCAGTACAACTGATCCAAATGCTCCACCAACAGAGAACCCAAAGGCTCTTATCAATATTGTAGTTGAACCTCATCAAATATTTAATGCTCATTATAACTTTGCTTTGACCATTTCGTTCTCCTTGAACTGTCTTGCTAAAAAAGATTGAATTGACACTCAGACATCTTACAGTAATTGAAAAACATGATTTTATGTTGCTGAATGACCTAAGTAATGGATTCAGTTGCTCTCCTTAAGGTCTGAACCAATCTGAATTTTGTGGATGTGAAAATATTTTTTCTGCTAACTGTAGTGGTGGATCCAGATTTTATAACTTGATAGGTTCAAGCTGGCACTTAAATCACAATAGTTTTAAGATTATTGAAATTTTGTTGTTTTCCACTTATATATCTATGCTCCACGTATTCGATTTTACCTGTAGCACTAAGGCTACATCTGCCACTAGATGACTGTAGATGGGCGGATAGTGGATATTTTGTGGCATTAACATTTATTTTTCTGTTCTCTTCCTAATTTGTGAAAGAAATTACATCCTCATTTATGTTCTGTATATGAGATAATACGTCTCATTTGAGTTCTGTATTTCTGCATTGAAGTCAGTTTTATTTGTTCTCATTTAGTTTTGTCATTGATCTCATTAGTCTACTCTTTTTTGCATTTCAAATCTGAAAATCTAAGCTGTGGTTTCTTCTTTCTTGCAGTTGACTCTGTACATGCTTGCTCAGTCTTCTTGCTTAAACGGAGGCTACTTTAACCATAGGACGGGCCCTTTTCCTTTTTCTATGTACTTCCTTTTCTAAACTGTCAAAGATTGATACATGTTGCATAAAATCCCTCATTTTGGGATAAATTCGGAAGCCGTCTATGAACTAAAAACCGTATTTGTTTGCTGGGACTGCTTATCTTGCGTTAATAGTTATAGATGGCTTCTCCTTTTAAATGTAAAATTTACCTGAGTTTTGAAGCTTCCTGAATAATATCTTTTTTTTTCATTCAAATATTTCCCAGTATGAAAGCCACACATTAGGTCTTAGTAAACAGCTCGGGTTGGTCGTTCTTGGTTTTCTATCAATCGTTTAATTGAGAACCTGGGCAAGTTGGTTTTCATCTGCTGTTTCTACTGCTTTAAATGCCTTGTCAAGAAAGGATTAATTTTAGCAATGTCATGCAGAAACATCTCTTTACAGCAGACACTTGTGTTTTTGAAAAGATTCGTCAAGATGCTATGTTGTGCACATGGATAAACATACGATAAATCCTCTGGAGCAAACAATTTCGACACACCCCAAAAGAATGATACTATCTTTTTTGACAAAAATTAAAGGCGGCTTCATTTTAGCAAATTTAAAGAATTCTAAAATTTTATATAAGAGACTAATGATGTTCGAGGTTATATTTAATGGATAAAATTAGTCCTACTCCAATCAGTAAGAGAAAACTAGGCTAAAATCTCTCAGGCATGCTTGAAAAACCATCACGTAAATGAATTTAGGTATAGTTATATAATTTTAACATATTCGTAATTACTTGATAACTGGGCAGAGTAATTATATATTTTCTTATTTATTTATTTATATTTTGGGTTGGAGATGAAAATAGCCGGTAATTATAATGTTATTTTTCTTCTTCTATATTTATATTATATCTTATTGTTTATTTTAAAAATATATTTTATATTATTTATCTTTTATTTCTCAATCCTTACTTCTTTTTTATTCCATGTAATTATTCATTTTTTATTTTCTTCATTTAGTGTAATTCTTGTGTTATTGTTCTAATTTTGGAAACTACAATTCTTAACATTAGAAAAATCATTAACAAATTTGACATATAATGAGTAATGTCATTAAATTATAATTTTATGTAACGACATGTTTTCATCGTTAGAGAAAAGCCAATGGGGAAAGAATTTGAGTCAGAAAACTTTTGAGTAGTAACTTTGGATTTCCCAACTTAGTCCAGATTTGGACGAAATCAGTGTCGTTAAGGTGTAAGGAAATTTGGTAACAATCGGGTGACTTAATTATGATTTTGATTACATGAGTGGTTAGATAAGTCATTAAGGAATTTGTACGACTTTACGGAATTGAATTCGGGTGAGTAAAACTCCCGGAATCGATCTTAGCGTGAACGGTATTTTCGGAGCGTTGTTGGTTAAAGGTGTGTTGTGAAATGGGGGTCTTGGAATTATTAAAATAGCTCACTGGTTCCGTGCAAGCCGTTGGGGCGGGATTTCTACCGCTAAGGCGGGGCCGCTATAGTGGGGTGAGGACCGTTGTGGCGGGTTCGACGCGACTTAAGGTCGTAAATAAACCCCAAAATGACTTTATTATACACTTTTCGACTTTAAGGAGCTAGGAGACGACCCCATGCGAGTTCTTGACAGTTTTCCACCATTCTTGGGGCTAAAGGTAAGATTTTAACTCCCCGAATCCGTTTTCGATCCGTAGAACGTAATAGAATGGATAATTATCGATGGATGAGGGTTTTGAATTGGAAACCATGGTGGAAAAAACCTTATTTTGGATACTTGGGATCATGGGTATGATCTATGGTTCATAGAATTGTTAGCAATTCGGGTAATTAGTGATTGTTTATTGATTCCCATGTTATTATAATTGTTTGTAGACCAAGAACAAACAGAACGAATCCGGAAAGGGAAGGATCAAGTTTCTTAGGGTTTCAAACTTGTTTCGAGGTAGGTGATGGTTGTGATTTCATGTTGGTGTGATATATGTTTGTAATTACTCATTATAATGCATGTATGTATGCGAATGTTGCATTATTGATCACCCTAATCGTAAATGAGGATAATTGAATAATTGTATGCGATGAATCACCTCTTTTTGTATGATTGTGAGAATATACATTATGATTATGGTTTGTTGAATGGATCAGATGTTGCGTTCCGACACACTAACATGGATCGATTGCCACATTCCGGCATAAACATGTGATCGGTTGCCACATTTCGGCATAAACATGGAATCGGTTGCCACGTTTCGGCATAAACATTGAATCGAGTACCACGTTCCGGTATGCTAACAATTTGGGTATGGGTTCTATGAGAGGACCATTGAATTGGGTTCCGTGAAAGGACCATTGAATTGTGTTTTGTATCTACTTGTGATGATTACGTTCATATCTAATGATGATTGATATTGAAAGACTGTATGTTGCTCTAAATTGATAACTAATGTGTATTATTGAGAATGTGTAATGCTACATTGATCTTGAAAAGATGACTAATATTGTATATGTTTGGTGTATACCTATTTTATAATGTTGTGGTTACTTGCATGTGTTTCACTTATTGGGATAGCCGCGTGATCCTACAGTACATTGTGGTTGTGTACTGATACTGCACTTGCTTGTTCTTTGTTGAGTACAGGACATCTTCAGGCGGCTATTAATAGACCTCATCTAGGTGACTGTTGAGTGTGATCAGATTCAAGGGTGAACCAGTTCTTTCAGGCTGCCATGGATATTTCTTGTTTAAGTCCACTCTTTTCGGACTCAGACTATTTATTTAAGGTGTTGTTTAGTTACGGAGTTGTACCCCTTGTTCTTAGACTTGTCATTCGTAGAGTTTTGGTACAATGACTTTTAGGTTCTAAGGGTTGTTCTTCCGCATTGGTTGGTTAGTTGTTTGCTAAAACCTTGGAGTTTATGGGCATATATGCCCTAGTTTTTAGACGGCAGGGGCACCAATGTCCCAAAAGAATGTCGGAGGGTATCTGCATACCATTTACGATAGTTCGGGGGTATATTTGTCCTTTTTCCCAAAAATAAACTGTAATTGCTCTCTTAACATGTTCATATGCCATTTAAACAGTTTAACGTGGAATACACGTGCAAATCACATCTGGTTAGATGACAAGAAAAATGCACAATAAATATCGTCTATAAGGTAATATTAGTGAAATAAGACTAATTAGAAGATTGAACCTCATCAAATTGAAATAAATATATACATTATTTCATTTAACTAATAAATTTTTTTATTCATCATTTTTATAGGTTCGCGTGAATAAGAGATATATATGACGATCCACATTGAACATTCACAAAATAATCTGCAATATTATTTTGTGCAAAACTTATTATTTAAATCTTTATTTAAATAAATAAATACTATTTACTATAACATACTCACGTGCAAAACACGGTGAAAAACTAGTTAATTTGAAAAGAAGACGTCTGCAACTCCTTTTTTGTTCCTTTTGAATCTTTGGGTTTGGGTACTTCATCGTTTTGATCATTTTGTTGTCCGCTAAAATGGCGGCAGAGTCAACTCTGGAGCTGGAGCTACCGGAATGTCCAGTTTGTCTCCAACAATACGGTGACGTTTCAACTATCCCGCGAGTCCTCCCCTGCGGCCACTCCGCCTGTGAAGACTGCTTGGCACAGCTACAAAACCCCTTTCCTGGTACAATCCGCTGTCCAGCTTGTACTCAGCTTGTTAAACTCCCCAACCCCATTTCTTCTCTCCCCAAGAACATTGATCTATTACGCTTCTCCATTCTTCCACACCACAACAACAACGACAACTCAAAGGGTTCTCATGTTTCAACTCAAAAATATGATAAAGATCCTATTTTTATCAAATCCCCTTCGTGGTTTCATGAGTTTTACTCGAATTGGAAAACATGGGTCCTACCGGAGGACACTATAATCATCGAATCAAACGGTTCTGTGTGTTATGGGAAGGTTTTGAAGGTTTCCACCAGCGTTTCTTCTATGGGGTGTGCTTTGAAAGAGGGTGAAAAGGTTAATCTTCTTGAAATTGGATATTTTGCTAAGGGTTCGTGTTCTTATAAGTTTGAATATAGTTATGAAGTGAAACTTATGAGTGTATTGTATGGATTGAGTGAAGGGGGGAGGACTGAGTTGGAGTCAATTATCAAAGCAAGTTTAGCTCTTCATGTAATGTGTAAGGTTTATGGGTTTTGGTACAATATGGATAATCATTGTGTCTACATGGTTTCTGAGGCGTTTAGTGGGAGTTTGTTAGGGAAGATGGGTGTGTTAAGGAATGCAGTTCTTGAGAAAAATGCTGAGGAAAAGATCAGTAATGCAGCTGAGTTTGTGATAGTTTGTTTGGATATATGTCAAATGGTGAGTGATTTGCATTTAAGAGGATTGGTTCTGGGTTGTTTGGGGCTTTCTTGTTTTGGTTTTGACAAGTTTGGCCGTGTTTATGTTGATATTCGTGAAGTTTTGGCAACAGGAAGGAGAGTTCGCAAGATACTCACAGAGGTTGTTGTTGGCAAGAGTGGAACTTCTAGTGAAGATTTGGTGGTAAGATTAAAAAATTACATGGTGGAAGATTGTGTTTTTGTTAGTCCAGAGGTATTCTTTGAGTTGTCGAAACTGGGTGGCATTGTAATAGATTTAGGCAGCTCAAGGCATCATGTTGGATATGGTTCTGATATTTGGTCATTAGCTTGTGCAATTATTTCACTTCTAGTTGGTAAATCATTCGCTGAAGAGATGCAGAATTATTTGAGTTATCTGGTTACTGCAGTAAGAGATGAAAAATGTCTTGACTTTGTTAGATGGTACGTGGAGTGGAGGCAAAAGATTATAGCTCTAATTGAATGCAGATTGGGGTCAGAGTTTGCTAATATGAAGGAGATTCTCCTCAAATGCTTGGAATGCAATCCTGAAAGTCGGCCACTTATATCTGAACTGTGGAAATTTTTTAAGGTTCTTGTGATCAAATCTGAACTTGATGATGTAAAAGACTTAGAGCAGGAAACAAGAATGGAAAACATGTGTAATTGCTTAATTCTTGGAGACTTTTGTCAGTCAATCAATAAGGTTACTAAAGAATCGCCGAGGTGCCTTGATGATACTTCTGTGGTGGAAAATGCAAACGCAGAGGAGGCTGATGGGGTTGAAAACTTTGGGGCTGATAAGGATGTTGTTGAGGGCCTCTCCTGTGGTCAAGTGAAATGCATTGATCTAAAAGGGCATCGTAATTGTATCACAGGTTTAGCGATTGGAGGTACAAGCACTGACTCTTTTCTCTTTGATATCTCAGTATTACAGTCTTTCTTGAGTTACTTAGTCTTAGATGTTTTTCTTTGAATTGTTGCAATTATTAACGACTTGACGTTTTTAATGCTTATTTTATGTGCATTTTCTTGCATAAAGCTTAGAGAAAACATGGTCAATTTCAATGCTCTTATAACTATTGATATTGGCTTTTGCTCTTCTGTTCCTTTCAGGTGGCTTTCTGTTCAGCTCGTCATTTGACAAAATGGTCAATGTATGGTCTTTGCAGGTAACTTGTTAAAGCTAGTATTTGTATGAATTAGTCCATCATTTGGCATAGGATTTGGACTATGTCATTGTTGGATCCTCTTTGTGGAATTAGCCTATGACCTTAGGAATTGGAAATGAAGAGATAACATAAGGTCTTGCAAAAATGACATACTTAGATTAAGACAAATGAATAAGAAAAGTTTAGGAGCTATTTTGGAGGAACTGTGTTAGACTAGTTGACATATGAGTGCTAATCCTTGAATCTTCCTATTATTTGTAACAGCTTAAGCTACAGATTTTCTGGAAATTTACATTATTGGAAATAGGAACTATTACCCCAAGGTTTCCTTAAGTGGTCTCTGTGGCAGGATGTAATTTAAAATATCTCAGAATATTATAATTCTGGTATCTATTAATGCATAATTATGATTGTGGGATCTAATTCGGAAGAGAATGAGAAACTTTCTTGATTCTACAACGCTGTTAACTTTGATAAGGGTTTACTTTCAAGCTGCTTATGATTCTAGATCAGCAGTTCCATTTTAAACATTAAAATATTTCACTCTGTTCCAGGAATTCAGGAATTAAGATGAACTGCAGAAACTTGGGAAATGATACGAATATTAAGAAACAATATATTATTTATCTCTTTAGGTCTCACAATCTCCATTCTTCAAAAAGTAGCATCAGTTTGCCTGCTTGAATTTGCTCTTATTTCATACTTTGTAGTTTTCTCCAGTATTCTTTGTCCAAATATGGGCCTGTAGATAGTTTATGCAATTTTTGGCTCAAAATATTGATACTATAGTATTTAGGTGGAACTTAAATTACGATTTATTATGCCCCCAGGGTTTTGGTCTAATGTAAGAGCGCATTATATGATGTGTGGTTAAGGTGCACGTCTTGTGTTCGAACACTGTTGTAAACAAAGCCTGGTATTTAAATGGAGAAGGGTAGAACCGTAGAAGGGTGGATCCATAGCCGCAGAGTTCCCTAGCCTTTGGGGTTTCTTACTTATCACAAGAAAAGATCTATCATGGTTTATCCTTTTCTTTTATTTGAAATTAAATTTTATTACAGCACGGCTTTCATTAGATTACAGATATGTCATTGATATAGCATGTGTTTTTACCAGATAAAACTTTTTTTCCCTTTTGCTTTCTCTTCATGAGCGTCCTTGAGTTATACAACTATTTACAGGACTATTCTCATGTACATTCATTCAAAGGTCATGAGCAAAGAGTTATGGCTGTAGCTTTTGTAGATTATGGAGAACCACTGTGCATTAGTGGTGATAATGGTGGAGCAATTTGCATTTGGCGAGCTAGCACTCCATTAAGTCCAGAACCACTGAAGAAACTACAGGAGCAACAGGACTGGCGCTATAGTGGTATACATGCCCTTGCTTTCTCTGGAAGCCAATATCTATATACTGGCAGCGGTGACAAGTCAATAAAAGCATGGTCTTTGCAGGCAATTTCCTGTTGCTTTCTAATTGTGATTTAGTTTATTCAAGGCAGAAATTGAAATACTGCTTCCTTCCTCACTCTCCAGGATTACAGTCTATCCTGCACTATGAATGGCCATAAATCAGTTGTATCTTCATTAGCGATATGTGATGAGGTTCTTTACAGTGGTAGTTGGGATGGAACTGTACGGTTATGGTGCCTTAGTGATCATAGTCCATTGGCAGTTTTGGGGGAAGAAGCCCCAGGGAGTGTTTGCTCAGTTTTTTGTCTTGCTGTTGATGAGAATGTACTTGTTGCAGCTTATGAGAATGGTTTGACAAAGGTACTGTTTTGAATCCAAAGCAGATAAAAAGTTTGTTTGATTTGGTTAGGATGTTGAACATCAACGTCAATCTATGGGTACTTAGTAAGTATATTGTTCAAGCTAGTAGTAATTATGAATTAAAAAAAGATCATCTGTTTAATTTTATTAGATACCCTCATGCTTTTATTGATTCCATTAGATTTGGTTTGACAATATTCTGGTGAAATCTGCTCAAGAACATGAGGGTGCCATCTTTTCTGCTTGCAAGAAGGAGAAGTGGATTTTTACAGGTGGCTGGGACAAGACTATAAAAGTAAAGGTATGTGCACACCATATATATGAAAATATCAGCTTTTGTGCTGTTCATGTATCATCCAAATGCTCTGAGATTGGAGTTGGTTGATGATTTAATTCGAACTTTATACTGTAATTCATGGTGCTTGAAGTTGTACTAGCTTAAAGTTGCTGCTTTTATAGGAACTCTCCGGAAATGGTGATCAGATAGATGCCGTTCCACTTGGATCTATTACATGTGATTCTGTAGTAACAGCTCTACTCCACTGGCAAGGAAAGCTCTTTGTTGGACAAGCTGATGGAGTTATCAAGGTATCCTCACACTAAAGCTCTTTATTCGACAAGCTATTTGTTAACACAGTTGGATGCTTCTTTGACAAGCATGAAGTCCTGATGTATCTTATCAAATGTTTTCAGGTGTACTGTTCTGCAGTTAGATGAATCCTTGAAGGCACTTTTTGATAGTTTTGTCAATTATTTCTTTCGAGAAGCATCTCGTCTCAGCAACTGCAAGGAACTGATTGTAGTATTGTATCAAGTTCAGGGAGCGTAATGGGAAACACCCTTCACCTTAAACCAAAGGGTTCGAGTCACTAAGGAAGTAAAGAAAGAATCGGACCCCTGTTGGCTCCTGAGAAATTTACGATATCAAGAAAAATACTGTCATTAAAAAAAAAAGACTGAAGAGAAATGTATATGATAAGAGTATACAGCATAGCATGAAATTTATAGTTTTCAACAGATAAATATGTATAGGTGATCTTTTCAACTCGTCTCTGAATGAATGATATTCATGTTGAAATTCAACTGTCATCTAACATCTAGAGCTTTTGCAAAGCTGAAAGAATATGAAATTCCTAAACTTTGATATTTTTTTTAAAAAACCTTTTAATTATTGTAGTCATTTTTTTGTCCATGTAATATTTAAAAATAATAATAAAATATCAGGAATCTAATTATATGGTAATTAACAATAGTTAAGTATTCCACTTAGAGGTAAATTTTTCAAAAATTGAAAGGGAGTAAATTCTTTCTCTTTGTTAGGCTAGAAAGTCAAGACTATCAAATTTAGCACACACTTACGGTTAAGGTAAAAAACAATTTAAATGTGCACCAAATGAAATATGTCAAACTTTGGGATATTGAAGTATTCAGCCAAAAACATCCATTTTTTTCTCTGTTTTCATCAAGAACCTCCAGTGTTTGATATAGATTTGGAACTCTACGGTGAACTTCACCACTTTTATTTTAAAAGGAAAGAGAAAGTTTCGAACGTAACTTCTTTTATGACAATCAAGAAGATATTTCTCAATAACATCTTTCAAAATTTAGTCGTCATTCGTGCATTATACCGTTTATACTCTATAGTCTGAGGAAAATAAAAAATAATTACCAATTTATGGTTTCTAATATATTTAGCCAGTGGTGGAAGTCAAATTCAGGATCAAATCTAAAATAAATAAAAATTTACTGATAAAACAACAAAAATAATTTTGAAACTTTACCTTTGTCCAAAATTTTAAAAGAGAAAACATTAGCTGCAAAAAAAGTTCAACAACAGTGCAACAATGGCAACAGCAGCCTCCAACACCGCACTGGTGCCGCCGCAATATCGGCAGCAACGCCGCAATAACCACCCTCCTCTACTCACTCCTCTCTTCTTCAACAAGTCTGCTACATACCCTTTACTTGTTTTTCCTTCTCCTTCCAAGACTCGCCGCCGGGGCACTCTCTCACCAGTTTCTGCTTCTCTTATGGTACAATACTTTAGTAATTTGCTTTTCTCGCAAGAACCAATTTTTTTCACGTTTCATTCAATTCAAATTCTGTTAGCTTCATTTTTCCCAATTTTTTGTTTGTTTTAAAAGGAAACAGCGAATGAAGTGAGAAAATCCTGGGGTGGGTTTAGTAGCTTGAACAACTGGGTTGTAAAAGATTATTACAGGTTGGTGAATTCTGTGAATTCCATGGAGCCCCAAATTCAGAATCTTTCCGACGAGCAGGTTGGTTTGTAGTGTCATTTTTGTTAATCTTGTGTTAGTTTTTCTTCTTTTTCCCCCTTTTCTAAAACTGTTTTATCTTGTTGGATATTTGTTGTCATAGTTGAGAGCAAAAACTCTGGAGTTCCGTCGCCGTTTGAGAGAAGGAGAGACACTAGCTCATATTCAAGCTGGTCTGACAATATGCTTTTATCTTTTGGCTAATAAATACTGAGTCTTTTAGTCAATAGGAATTAAAGTTCTTGTTTTTTATCATGTTCATTGCCATTTCTATCTCCAGAGGCATTTGCGGTTGTTCGTGAAGCTGCAAAAAGGAAGCTGGGAATGCGCCATTTTGATGTTCAGGTATCTCCTGTGTAATTCTTGACCATGTTGATTGTATAATTATAACATAGCATCTTCTGAAGGATATTTATTTGTCTGACTCCACAGTTAATACGTATTTCAGTTCTCTTACTAATTTCCGTTAAAAGAACACAGGTCCATATTCTTATCAGAGAGTGGTCATACATAAACATATCATACATGGATGTTTGGTATCATTAAATAGATATAAGAATAAACCACTTCGTGAATAATTCAATATTATTACATATGTGACGTTCTTACTAGTGCAAATTGGTCATTCCGCTTTAATTGGTAATCGTAGATTATTGGAGGAGCAGTGCTCCATGATGGGGCTATTGCAGAGATGAAGACTGGTGAAGGGAAAACCTTGGTGTCCACATTAGCGGCATATCTTAATGCCTTAACCGGAGAGGGTGTTCATGGTATGCTGTGTTGAGTGTGTTTATGTGTATGTATATATCTACGAATCAATCAATCTATCCATCTACATACACACACATATACATGTAAAAATTTCTTCACCTATTTCTACTGCCTTAGAAAGCACTTTTGTCTGCTATAGCTTCAGGATTACCAACTATAAAAGGTGTTTGTGGATGCTTGTTGAGTTATCTTCAATATTAGTCATTCTGGAATGAGTCGTCTAGGCGGGGTTTTACCTCAAATATACATAATTAATCAGAACTGGCAAATATTAGCATGGTTGTAAATGTAGATAATACTTGTTGGTGTTTACTAATTTTTTTTTTGGCATCTCCTTTGACAGTGGTAACAGTGAACGATTACTTAGCTCAACGTGATGCTGAGTGGATGGGACGTGTTCACCGTTTTCTAGGTCTTTCTGTTGGCCTTATCCAAGTAATTTTCTATAATCAATTGTCTGTAATTTCAATATTAAGTTTTTTGATCTAGTAAATATTTTTTCTCAAATTTTATTTTACAACTAGTTTTTTCCTAGAATTGCATGTAATTCAAGGATTTGATCTTTTCCTTTTTAGAGACCTACTGTTATAAATCAACCATAGTAACTCTTTCTATGCACAGAGAGGGATGAAGAGCAAGGAGAGGAGATCTAATTACAGTTGTGATATAACCTATACGAATAATTCAGTAAGTTGTAGTGAGTTTCATGTTGTTCACTTGCATACATGTTATTGTTAGAATATGCACAACGGAAGCTATATTCAGGATCACAAATCTTACATATAGACTAAACAATACAACATAAACGCATTTAGAAGAAGACTAACCTGTTGAAACTTCTACAAAAGTCGTCCAGATGCCAAGGATCTAGAGCTACGATCTTCTCCTATTTCCTGATTGACTGTTACTTCCAAGTTACTTGTGTGGGCAAGTATTACTTGTTTTTTTTTTAAGGATAATTTCTTTCATGCCACATCCAGCCTATTTATACTAGTTTTCCAACTCAAGAATGAATAGGAAAAACGTCCAAATAAATTTCAGGCTTAATGAGCAATCAAGAGGATCATGAGAATAAATTGAGATTAATACAAAAACATTTTCATCCATTTAAGGCCAAACGTTTTTGTAATAAAAAAAAACGTTTTCATCCATTTTAGGCCAAACGTTTTTGTCACTAACTCAATATTTAACTCTCAAATAATTCATCCTTTAAAGAAGATCAACAATAAAATTAATTTGTCCTTCTTTTCAAACTTGGTCAATTAATCAGGCATAGTAGGGACCGTAGATATATTTAATAGAGGCTTCCAATTACGATAATAATTCTCAAATGAACGAATTAACCATAGCGCAATAAATTACAAATTATTCCACTAAAATTCTGTAATTGCACTCCTCGATTTAATTTCAAAATCTACCACTACATCTTATTTAACCCCCCGTGTTAGAATTACTGACACCAATCAATTAAATCAAAATTTTCTGAAAATTTAATTCATTGACTAAATTAATCCTTTATTATATTTACTTAACTTATTTCACGTGACGGATCT